>BRDA01091256.1:0-40341 GCA_036984385.1 Crenuchus spilurus
GTGGGTGCAGGATATGGGGTTGTTAATGATTGGCATGATTGTCTTAGTGGTACTGTGGTTAGTGTTGGAGGTATTGGTGGTGCTGTTGGGTACGCTGGTGTGGTTGGAGATATTGGAGAAACTGACCCATGGGGCTGACGAGAATGATGCCCTGAACCTGAGCACACTGACACTTCAGCAGAGCAGTCAGCAGCTTCACACCTGGCCAGCGTACATGGAAATCAAACTCCTGAGAGGACAGAGAGAATTATTTTATAGAGTCGTATATAAACATGTTTAAACACAAGCAATTAGCAAGCATTGAAATTCATCAGGCTAACCTCCAGCAGAGTCAACAGAAGTGTCACGTTGTCTGGATCCTGAATGAAGCGCTCAGTGAACTGAGCTCCAATGTCATCCTCCTGTCTCCTCTGAGCATCCTCTGAGAGAGAGAGAGAGAGAGAGAGAGAGAGAGAGAGAGAGAGAGAGAGAGAGAGAGAGAGAGAGAGAGAGAGAGAGAGAGACAGAGACAGAGACAGAGAGAGACAGAGAGAGACAGAGACATGAACAATTAATACCCTGATGCATTTCCCTGTATTAGTGCGAGGTAAAGGAGGTGTATTTAGAAGCAGAAGGTCAGAGGTTGGTGTTTTAGGGTCAGAGGTGATAGTATAAGATGGTTCAGGTGAGCAGCGCTACAGGTGAGAACTCTAAAAGCACTTTAACCAGCTATAAGCACAGAAAGCAGGGTGTTAGTTGTAATAAAGCTTGTGATGTGTTTGTTGTGAGTGGAGATGGAAGAGAAATGACACACCAGATAAAACGAGAGAATTTAACCAGTTAAAAGCCCAGAGAACATGTTTAGAGGAGGTTTTAGATCTAGCTATGGAAAAAGCTCTAGCTAACTAATGGTTCTGCACTCTACTGACCAGGTGCTGCTACACTCTTACTCTTCACAGGAGCAGCATCTGCAAAGGTGAGATGGAGAATGAACCCCATCCTACATACTCTAGAATGTATTCATTCATTCATCATACTGCATAATTCATTCATCCATCATACTATAGAATATATCCATTCAACCAGCCATCTTACTGCAGAATCCATACATTCACCCATCACATACCCGGTCACTCATAACCCATATTATTCTAACCATCCACTCTTTCTTTCAAACATTCAACATACTACACACAACCCAGTCCTCCAACCATTCACTCGTCTTTCATGTTATACAGAACAGAGTCATCCATTCACAAATCATTCAACATACATTATTTAACTCATTCATACATACATTTCTCACTATCAATAAGAAATGCTGAAACTCTATGTAATATAACACTACCTAATGAAAAGTGTCTGAAAGTGAGCCATGATGATTTATTCCAACAATTATTTATTATTAATATCTTTGAGCAGAGCCTGAACTCTGCAGCTTACTGGACCACTGTCCATCAACCACATCAACCTCAAAAACCTGCTAAATCCACAGTCAGAAAGCAGAGGTATGCAGAAAGGTCCTGATGCTTAATAAAGTATAAATAAACAGGATGAACAGGGCCATGCACACACAAGTCTTTTACCTTCAGATTCATCTGCAGGATTAAACATGAAAGAAAAGAGAATGAGCATCAGCAATATTGACATTTTTTTCTCGGCAACACAGCAAAAGAGGGAAACTCACTTAACTAACATCAGTTTAATATAAATCATAAGCATGAATTTATTAACCCTCTGGAGTCTGAGGGTATTTCAGACATTCTGATGTAGTCTGACATTTTGAAAATTACATCCATCTAAAATTATTTGTTTCCAAAGTGTTACACAGGCTTTAGTTCAGCACATACTCAACAACAGTGTCAAAACAGTAAGAATGTCATAAATCTATATTTTGATTAAATCTGCTCTAAACTTAGACTTTCCAAAAACCTGTTTTCAGATGTGCTGATATATTGTGAAAAACACTCTAAACATTTCTAGCCAAGACTTTTGAGCTCAGAACTGAATAAACAGATGTGTTGGCTACACACTGGTCAATACAGATTTTAGAAATTGTATTTGATTTTATTTCTAAAGCTTAACTAATGTGAGGTGACACTCTGTTTTACTGAGTCAGTTGTTCCTACAGTGGATATTCATCAGACAGGTGTGAGGAGAGAGGTCTTTGTTCAGGTGAGCTCGCTTTGTTTATAGACACCAAATGGGTGTTTTTACACATTCCTGGCCCACCAATCCTCCAATGGCATGTCTGCAATTACCATGCTGTTATCATATGTATAGCAGGAAAATGGGCAGGAAAAAAGCACTGTGCTCTGACTCGTGCTGAAAAATTTGCCTCAGCTTATTTAAGCTCCTCTCACAAATATCTACAAATATATTTCGATTCAACCTATATATATTTGAAACATAGACCCATTAAGTTTTTTATGGTATGTTTAGTTTTGTTTCTAGAGTTTTTGCAGAATTTCGTTCTCTGACTATAGAGGGTTAAAGTGACAGTTTTCCCTAGTTTCTCACCTTAACCTAAACATAGGTGATCAACCAGCACAGACTTGGTCTACGATTGCGTAAGTTATACACTGGTGCTTCAAGGTGAATGTAGCCAACAGTAGGAGTGCATTGATGAGGAATATTGATGGACATTACAATTATGATTTATTTGATTATTCTTTTCATACAGTGACTAAAAGAAAACTAGCACATTTACATTAAATGACATTAAACCAATATTGAATTTTGAGGTCCACATGATAACTGATAATTAACAACTGACTCTGGTTGATACTAACATTAAAATAGTTCAAATTATTGGCTTAAAGTTAATAATGTAGTGTAATGCACAATTCATGCCAGCAGAAGAAGAAAAATCCCACTGTACAAGATACAAACAGAATACTGAAATCTCAGCTGGAATTCTCAGTTATATTTTTAATGCAATAATTATTTTTGATTATGTCAGCTAACAAAATACAGTATATTATATATGAATGATTCAAGAATATTCTATTAATTTTTAAGTGCAAATAACATTATTTACACCTTAAATTAATGTACCCAAATAACATTAATTAAAGGAATACTGACAGTAAGAATCAGTTAGTTATTTAACACACTTATCACACTCGAGTACATTTACCTGCTCATGTTATTTATGCTGTAAAACAACAAAATCTGACAAAATAGGATGAATAAATTTATAAATTAACCCGTGTACCATACCACCAGGTTCTTACTAATACACAGACCAGAAAAGTCATATTGACATTTAATCCGGTCTGAATACGGTTAACTGTAGATGTAATTAAATTGTGCACGTTCATGTTTATAGATTACAAAATATCATACAGTATCAGAAACCACACAATCAGTACTGGTTAATCATCTACATTTGGGGTAAGGATAGGAAATGGCACTAAGCTAAACTAAACAATAAGAAGTCATCTTAAATAAATCATGAATAAACAGACAGCGAGATAAAGTAAACACCTTGTTCCTCCTCTTCATCAATGCAGATGATATTGTAGAGTGTGTCCAAAGCATAGCCCAGGATTTCAGAGTCTGATCTGTTGATGTAATGAGAGAAACAGGATAAAGTTCACATATTGATCTTAAGCTCTGAAGATAAGGAAGATAAGACAGGACAGGATAAAGGCTTCAGGATACTCCTTACATAGATCAACCTCTACAAACAATATGATATGAGCTCTTCAGTAGCAACAATGGATTTGGGTTCTATGGAACAATGTCACCTTGCATGAACTCAAATGCAGAGTTCTGAGAAATGCTGTACAGTTGATGACATCTCAGAATAAGCTTTGTTATGAGATGCCAAATGAGCTCACAGACTTCATTCTGTATTTGGGGAGGACCAAGAAGAACATCCGGGTACTTTAAACACTCTCAGGGTTTGTGTTCTTGGATACTGGAATGTCACTCAAGCAGTAAAAGATGACATCAAACAAGATCACAAGGACATATGAACACACAAGAACCCAGAATGAGAAACAGCGGCAATTGACACAAGCCTGTAACTGGTCAGCTTAAAAAAGGGTGTGTTCTCATTTAAACATGGGTAATTTTGAGAATCAGTGCACAGAACAGTACTAGAAGTTTTCATTTGTTTATGTTTGTGTGTTATCGTTGATATCAGAGCTTGCAATAATTTCTTCACTAGCTTTGGAAATGATTACAAAATGTCACAGCTCCACCCGCTGTACTGGAGGACAAACTTCATTTTGCTGTATACCGAGGCCTTACACGAATGGTCCACTTAAAATGAGAGAAGATCATGTTTTTACAGTAACAGCTGGGCTGTTTAGGTGACTTATGAATCTCCTCTTCTACTAAAGAAGTCAAATTTGGACTCCAAACACGTCATGGCTGACTGACTACATCTAATGGAAGTGGAAAAATGTGCTAATATGATTTCTGATGGCAAGAGTCCTAAGTGATGAGGGAGGCGAGATACCTGTCTGTCTGTAGAATGCGGATCAGATGGTCCATGGCCTGTGTTCCAACCTCCATACGATATTTCTGTAAACAGGAGAAGGTGTTTAGAGTAAAGAACATATCAGCTGACAAACCACAAACATACAAACTGCTTCTTTACTTTTAAACTAGAGCGACAAGGTTAATGTAGCACATGCAGTATCAGAAACAACATAAACAATACTGTTAAAGATTACTGAACATCTCAATACAGTCTGGGACAGTTATAATTACAGATCAAATCAACAGGCTTCTGTCAGGGTTGGTACTGATACCAATTATTAGTAATCAAGGACACAGACACCCAATGTGTTTGTGACTAATATTCATGTATCAAATATAAAAAATTTTACCCTAAAAATATATTTGTTTTGTAGTATAATACATAGTTTTGCACTTTAGACAGCTCCAAACACAGTGAAAAGCACATCTGGATTTACTAGACATGATCCACATTTTTTAATCAGAGTACTGTGGGTGGCGCAGACTAAAGAAGTGTGTTTTCTTCCAATATGTGCACAAAAAAACTATACTTTTATTAGCATGGAAACCGAGTTGGTGTCCATTCTGACCATCAGCCCCACGCTAATGTGTAAACAAGCTACCATTATTTGTTAGCTACATTAATCCTGTAGGTCCAGTGTAAAGCTAATTAAGCAATCTTAGCCAAGCATCTCTACGGACTATGTTGATGGTAACAAGAGGAGAAACTTCCCTGAGCTTCGTTCATGATGTTTTTGTGTACTAAACATTCATAATTTTCCAACCAGACTATGTATGTTACTGTACCTTTAAGAATGATTTGTAAATGAGCTTGGTTTTGACTGGAATTGTATTGTGCCTTATTCAATAAACAGTCCAGACTGAAACAGCTCTTCAGTCTGACTAGGTAGAACTAAGATGCTGTTGTCAGGACGTATAGATAAGTGAACATATCAGTTCAAGTGACATCACAAAAACAGTTAATTAAAATCTGACCATATGTAGACCGAATGCTTAATTAACACTATATTCTTAATTTCAAAAACTGAGGAGAATTCTATTTCCCATTACCATTTAATGTTAAATTAGCTGAGAAGTCTGAGCTGAAGAGTTTGTTTTCATCTGCCTCACTGTGTGAAAAGCCAGTCTGCTCTAAAACCTCTCATTCACACAAAGTAAACCCATTACACACGCCTCAGGGGAGTACAGTCAGTGGGCAGATCTGAGTCCATCACTTTCTGATGCTTCTTCTGCCTAGAGCTGACCAAAAATGCAGGTTTAGTGGAGGTTCACACTGGAGCTGCACAATATGTAACAGTACAAACTAAACCGAACAATAAAAATTAAAAGCTCACCACTACAAACAGACACTTGGATCAGATTTCTCCATATTTATGACGGTCATCATCACTAAAACCAATTCTCAATCAACACTTGCTGTTCCAAGATGGCCGACGCAGCATTCCACTACACAAATTTTTCTTGTTTGTAAAGCTCACTGTAAGTCATACGGTGTCCTAAACCCCATTCACTAGTCTGTGAGGTCTTCATTAAGATGTATATGAGGTTCAGAAGTTGTGACGATTCATTTTTAATTAAACTATTCTGCTATTTAGGTGGCCATTGCATTCTAGTGTTTGTTAGCAATGCTAGCTCAATGGCTTCAAACATGTCTTGACTGACTGACTGAATACGCCTGGAAAAAATTGGGCAAATATGATTTCTGTGTGAACCTCTTTAAATCAGACTTTTACATTGACTTCATTTGACTTTATGCACACTTTCTTGCACATCCACACTGACTGGTAGTGAAACGGGGTGGTGGAGTCCATCTCTGGCAACCAAACCTCTGTCAGCGCGGCAATGAAGATCAATTTATTTTCCCTTTACATTTGGGTGGGCTGAATGATATTTAGGGAGGTCTAAAGCCCCACTAAACATGGCCTGGCAATGCCCATGTGTAGTAACAAGGAACACTTGCATATGCTGATGATTTAAGAGTAAAACCTGTCAAACTTAATTATAACCATCCAACAAAACATTAATGCTATATTTCACAACAGCTTCTTACTGTTTATCACCTGCAGCATAAACAGAGCAGGACATTAGTGTTGACTGACCCAGTCAGTAGACTAATAACAGGCAGAAATACTCAAGAGACAGACTTTAAAAGCCTTTTTTACTGAAGCGGCCACTGTAAAACTACAACATACACTGTAAAAACTGTCCCGACACTTACTTCTATCACCTGACACCGTTAACACAAAAACATCTGATTTGACTGCATACAGAAATCAGATCTGAACCAGATAGAAATGTGAACCGACCATACTCCGCTAAAAGCTTCGTATTATAGAAGAAGCCGAAACAACTTGAAATCGCAGCTCGAAGGACAGTTGATGTCAGTGAAAATGAGTGATTGACTCTTTCATCAGTGATGATGATGACGAAGTAGTGATGAGCAGAGGTAAGGAGTAGGTAATTGTTGATTATTATCCAGCATGCTGCTTCAACTGCGAGAATATTTTGCTGCATCTTTGAAAAGAAACTGTTTGTCATTTTATACATTTCATTGAATATTCATTTTCTGTAAAGATAACACTTAACGAAGCTTTATTATTATACTGTACTGTAACCTCTGAATCATGTATCATTGTACAGAAAGAAAGTGTGCACTCTGTTTTACCTTTGAGAGAGATTTTAAAGCACGAACAGCATCTCTGCGGTCCTCCAGCAATGTGGACGACGCAACCCGATCACACAGCTTCTGAATCTGTGGAAAGCCAAAGGGAAGTGCAGATCATCATACAGTGCTATTTTAAAAACAAGTGACCTAAAAGGTTTTTGGTTCCATAAATGGATGGTTCATCATAAGACACAGTTAGTGCAGTTGTTGATGGATCATATTTCTGTAGCCTCAACATTGAATGTATATCTGTGCTCTTCAGACATTTCCAGCAGGTGTGGATTAGAGCAGCTGCAGGGCACAATCAGTTCAAAGGAACGGTTCACCTAGAATTAATATTTTCTCCACTTACCACAGATGAGCTCTGTCAGTCAAGATATGTCTGAAGCCCTGAATGCCTTAAGCTCAGAACTGGCCTTGTGAGGCTAACGTTGACAACAACCACTAGAATTCAATAGTCACCTAAATAGCCAATTTGTTTCATGAAAACATCTCTCAACAAACCTTATCCAGGACTTAATTAAGGGTTCAGTGACTAGTTGGTTTGGTTCAGGAGTTAGAAACCCCCAGGGCTGAAATAATTAGTAATTAAGGACACTTATTTGCAAGGGACATTCCTTTACTATAAATTGTATATTTGTAGAATGAAACTAATCAGGAATGAGCTTTAGACAGCTGTGAAAATGCTGAAAAGCGAGTCTGATTGGTTTACCTGACCACATTTCTACAAATCTGTGTTTGGGACACTGGACTGCAGTAAAGAAGTGTGTTTTAAATGTATTGTTTTTGTATTCAAAGTGTGCATTAAAAAAAAAAGGATCAAAACAACACTGATGTGTGAGTGTGTGTAAATGGAGTGTGTTGATTGTAAAGCGTCCTTGAATATCTAGAAAGGCACTATATAAGTAACATTCATTCATTCATTCATTCATTCATAATCCCAAAAAATGCTAATAGTCAAGGCTGATAATCAACCCCTATTTAAGATACAGTATGACAAACAGTGAAATATAAAAATTTGTAAACTGATTTTGGATCAGATTCCTCCGTATTCATGACATCACTAAAACTGATTCTTGATCAGAACTTCCTGCTCCAGGATGGCAGATGCAGCATTCCGCTACACAAGTTTTCAGTCATACTATGTTCTAAATCACATCCACAAGATCTGGATGTGATTTGAGTGACTTCGGAGAAGGTTTTGCGATACTGGTGAAAAACAACTTTGCTTTTTAGGTGACTATTGCGACATGGTTTGTTAGCAACATCACAGCTCCAGTTCTGAACTACAGTAGTAGTAGTATTGGACTCCAAACATGTACTCACTGATCAATCTGAATAGAAGCTTTAAAATGAATGTCTTCTGAAGGCAAAATTACTATTTTAAAAACTCACTTTTTGCATATTTTTGTATTCCCACTTGGGTCCCTACTGCTCCTATAAATTCTCCAAGCATGAAAAAGAACATATATGGTTGGATATATGGTTGCCTACATGTTCTGTCATTTAAATGCTGGTGTTGGGGCATGGCCAGCAACAGCTTATTTGCATAAAATTGACAAAGTCCTTAAACAACTCATTCTGAAAAGGACTGAAACGGGCAAGAATAGAGCTGGTGATATCTCTTTATGTTAAAGTAATTTTGTGCAAAGAAGTTAGGCCCATACACCTAACCTAAAAAGAGGTATATGTCCCCTTTAATGTCACAATATCCTAATGCTACACTACCTACTCTACATTACATGTAATGCCAATATTATAAGATGTCATTTTAATAGCATGTATTAAATAAGTTTAATAAACTTCGAATGTGTTGTGTGCAGCTTGTCTCCTGATTCTTCAGTTTCATAATCAAGTTGGAATCTGAGGAATTTGACACATGAACACAATTAACAAACTAACGTCGTTGTCTGTCAATGAACACTTTATGTTAAAGTCCACTTTTGCCCCAGTAATCCAGAACAGCTGTGAATTATTATCCACTGGTGGTTTTAATGAATGAACAGTGAATATTTCCTGATAAACACATATCAGCAATAGCATTAGCTTTAGCGTTAGCATTAGCTTACAGTTTCCACTCCAGAAGGCTGCGCTCCGGCTTGCTGGCCTCCTATCACTCCCCTGAAGAAGTTCATAGTGTGTATGAATCCTCCTCGTCACCAGCAGACCGAATACAGACGTTAAAGGCAATATTTATCCGCTATTTTCTGCTGTTTATGGTCCTGTTGAGCCGAAGAACTGCTTCCTACGGCACTACTTTGCGCATGCGCGGAGACGTGGCGGTACGTGGATGGCGTGGCAATCGCAGTCTCCTTAAAGGGCCAGTACTTCAATATAAAACGTGACAGTGTCCATATAATATTTTTATGAATAATAATTATTAATTTAAAGTATCATAATACTGTACATGCAAATTAAACATATTTTTGTTATTATTAATATCCATTATAAATCATGATAATACTGTGTGTAGTACATACAATCTTGTTATTATTATTATTATTATTATTATTATTATTATTATTATTATTATTATTATTATTATTATATCATTGTCATTTTATTACGAACTTTATAAAGCATAATACTGTGTACTGTACAGAAAATATTTATATTATTTATTGTTATTATGAAGCACAGTAATCATTTAAACAATATATATTATTCATTATAAAACATGATAAGCCTGTATACTGTACATAAATATTTTTTGTTATTTTTTTGTCAACAATTTATTGTATTTTCTACTTTTTTCTGCTCTGTTAATTAGCTGCCATTAATTGCTGTATTTACCCTAGTTACTATTAACACTATATGTGTGTTATTTTTAAGCTTTTATAAAATCATTTTATTTATATTAATATATTAATATTATGAAAAAATGTCAGACATCCTGGTCATTGGAATTGTCTAGTTCAAGTCAAAGTGACTGAACTGGACTGGACTAGCTCAAGTCCAGATGCACTGACAGACTGCTTATAGACACTGGACTTTTATTCTATGAATAATAATAATAATACAGAACGTGCAGCAGATGTTATACAGACTGTTATTATCAGACACTGAGAGTGAACTGGTTGGTATTCAGCTCATAGCATGTCTAATCTTTTTTTCTTGGGCCACAATGATCCCATCCATCTACACACACACACGCACACACACACACACACACACACACACACACACACACAGACACGCACGCTCTCTCACACACACAGAAGTCCTGAATGACTCAGAGCATTATTAGTAGGCTAATCTGCACGCTGGACACTACATTTACAATTTCCACACAACACAGAAACTCTAAACAACAAAAGTTAAATTAGATTAAATAATCAGATTAGATTAAATATCTGGTAATGTCTGCAGTCCACAAAAATTCACAATGGTTATGATCACCATCAAAGCATTTTTACATGACCAATCATTTACAGTTTACAATAAATTAACTCCACCCATTCAGCCTACAGCAGTTTAGCCACACCTATTCTGTCTACAGCAGAGTAACTCCACTAATTCAGTCCAACAGTTTAGCCACGCCCATTTAGTCTACAGCAGTTTAGTCACACCCATTCAAAATACAGCACATTAACTCCACCCTTTCAGCCTACAACACTTTAGCCATACCCATTCAGTCTACAGCAGACTAACTCCACCCATTCAGTCTACAGATTGGTTTCTTATGGAGTGGAAGAGTCTACTGGCTGAAGATTGATTATAACATTGCCATCTAGTGGTTGGGGGTTTAAGCACAACTCAACTCAAAACTGTGTTTTTGGGAATCATTACAGCATCAAAAGTCATATATATTCAAGTGTATTGATATTTACTCACACCCTGACAGTAAATTCTGTTTACAGATTTGACTTAGCTTTTAGTACCCCCTACAGAGATACTTAAGTGTCATATTAATGTAAGAACAGCTGGAAAATGCACTGGCTGGACACTATAATATTTAATTGTTAGAAGCAAAGAAAGGATAGAATTGTAAAGTAAAATGAATTGTGAATTTTTTTATTAGAATATAAACAAATATAAGACAACAGCCAAGACAGTTTAAGCCCTGTAACCCTGAATGTTCTAAAAAAAAAAGTTGTGAAATAATAATTTTCTCTTTATAATAAGCTGAGGTTCTTCAGCGGGATGAGCCAGCCTGCAGGTACAGCCGGTTGAATGCTCTGAACTGCAGGCGATGTTGCGAGAATCACACGGATCATCAGGAGTGTTATTATATGTAATTAGATGGTGGTGAGACGGATTGTGTTTAAGTAAAGCTGGAGTTTGTTCTGACAGTTTGTTCCAGCATGGCTGCCTGTCTGACTGCACTGCTCACTCTGCTTCTCCTGCTGATATCACCACTGCAATGCCAAGGTAACCCAGATCACATCTTCTAATGTTCTCTTCTGGAGAACTACGAGAGAAGAACTATACAGAACCTGCTTAATCAGTATGTTCTGAATCTTTAATTAGAGAACTGAGTATTTGTTAGTTTCATTATCATTTTTAATATCTCAACTGGCTTCTCTTGTTGATTTTAATTAAGTTATTTATTAATTAATTTTAGACTGATTCTGAATTTTCTGGCTCAGATACTGGCTTTAATTCTGAGATTGAATTCTCATATTCATTATAATTCAGATTTCCAGCTCTAATTCTGTGATCTCATTTCAAATCATCTGATTTGACTTTTACTCTAATTCTGATTTGAATAGAAATTTAGTCTCATTACAAATTATTCTAAATTTTAATTCTAAATTCTTACATTGATTCTGGATTCTAATTCTAAATTTAGTTCTGAATCCTTGTACGGCTTTTGGGTTCTAAATCTGATTCAGATGGTAATTCAGATTTCTGAATTCTTATGTTGATTCTTAAATCTAGTAATTCTCTTTATAATTCACATTCTGAATCTGAATTCTAATACTGATTCTGAACACTAATGGTTCTGATTCTGATTGATGTGCATAACTGCATGACTAATGAGAATAATTTTAGTAACCATTTCAAGCTTCAGCAGCAGATATAAGGATCATTCGATTATCGTTTAGTCAGAAGGATAAATAATGTCTTAAAAAAACTGAAATGCTGAAAATAAAGAGTAAAATTGTATTTTGTATTTTAGAAAAAGAAAATAGCTTTACTGGATCTGGCCGTGGAACTGATTCGCCTGGTCAGGATGTAATACTTGTGGATGGAGAAAATCTAAATCCTGCAGGTAAACAAAAAACCCCACAATTTAATACAGACTGGAACAAACTCATCCATATAGAGATAATTATTATTATTATTATCATTGTTAGTAGTAGTGTTAGTGTTAGTACTATTATTACTCTTAATGTTATGACTCTTTAACACAGGTTCCCCAACAGTGGTTCTGAATAAAGACTGGCCAAAAACTCCTGATGAACTCACAAAGGTAACTGACCAAGAGGAAAGAACATGTGAGATTGTACCAATCACTGATGGGCCTCCAGTCATGGCTGAACCTGAAACACCCGCAATCAGTCCTGCAGAAACACCAGCAGTTCCTCAGCCTGCTCTCCCACCTTTAACATTCATTCCAGTGGTCCCAAACAATAGAAACCCAGCCCTCCTGCCCAGTGGAGGTGCTGTGGTCCCGGTGCAAGGCGGTGGTGGCTGGTTTGTTCCAGGACAAGGACTTTATCTCCCTGTCCAAGTTCTCCCTTACCCTCCTGGACTCCCACAGTACCAAATCCCTCTGACTTATGGAAGAATCTCACACATGAGGCGTGGGGTTCCTCACCCTCTGTTTGGGTTGAGAAGACCTAAGTCATCTGAAGAGTATGATGAATGAGGGATGAATGAGTGAAATATAACCACTCTAATGACAGTACTGTGCAGAATTCAGAATTCATTTAATCTGAAACAGGGGTCATATTCTAAATTTTGTTATACAGTGGAACCTTGACTTACAAGTCAACTTATGGAGCTTGTAACTCAATTTGCTCGTATATCAAATTAAAATTAAACCCGTTAAAATTAAATGCTTTTAATCCATTTCTACCCATCAAAAACCATACAATTTTAAATAAGAAAAATGTTCTTTATAATAAAACAAACAATGTATAAAATAATAAAACATAATAAAAGAGAATGTAAAGAAATAAACTGTTTTATTAAGTGACACACTCTCCTCAGTTTCACTTGCAGGGCATTTCAATAAAATTTTGTCCAGGTTTGTTTTTTCCTCCCTTTCAAAATGTTTAAAAAATAAGTAAGGCAAGTGTTACAAAACACTAACGCAGGACATCTTCTTCTGAGCACTGATCTTAGCACTCACTCACACTTGCTGGGCTACCTAGTGCTGGGTGGTGTAAGTTTGCTCACTCGGATCTCAGATCTCTTCTCACATCATTAAGCAACAAATCTACTGAGCGACGATTCGTGTCTCAGAAAATTTGTAAGTTCATTCACTCGTAAGTCAAGGTTCCACTGTACTGTATTTCCCCTGAGCTCCACTTGTAATGTTTGTGTTTATTTACTTTAAAATAATTTCCCAACCTTAAAAATAAACAGACTGGCTTTGTTACTTTAATACTGATATATGTAAATAATGTCTGTTCTCTTTGGTTGTCTTACATTGTGTCTCATTCAAAAAGCAAACCAGATTGAAACACTCCAGGGTGAAAGAGGCGGGACTTAACTGCTGTAGGTGTGTATATGTAAATACACGGATTTCTGTGATATCACAAAAACAATGAATTCATAACAGATTGTTCTTGTAGATCAATTTATATATTAATTCTATTTACTGAGGGATGAACGATATATTTTGAAACTTTACATAATACATCAGACACTTGAATTTAAAAAGAAAGGAACATTAGGTCATATACCAATTGTCCATTTTTAAGTAAGCCTTTGCTTATTAGATATAAACTACATCTTTACATTGATTTCTGACTTTTTACAGTATTGTATATTCACAATAAGCATCCTGGGAAGTGTTGTCAGTTTACTTTAATAAGCAAAAATAATAAAACATTTGAATAAGGCTTGTACCAGATGTGAGGAGTCTGATAAATAAATATGATCAATATTACAAAACCTGAAGTTGTGCTTCATTTTCTATCTCTGAGCTAACATTAGCATTTCAGTACAATCTACCCAATGCATTTTAATATCAAGACAAGTCAAATTTATTTATAAAGCACTTTTTACAATAGATTTCACAAAGCAGCTTTACAGCGTTAGTAATAACATACACCAAATCCCCAGTGAGCAAGCCAACGGCGATAGTGGCAAGGGAAAAACTCCCTAAGAGCTGAAGGAAGAAACCTTGGGAGGAACTGGACTCACATGGGGGACCCATCCTCCTCTGGTCAACTAATTATAAGTTCTTGATAAATCACATAATCATATGATGCTGTTGTAGTGTTCAGGTACTGATATGGTGACAGAACTGAAACAGGAATATTGATAAAGGTAGCAGCCAGTACAGTCCATATAAACATGATTGTTCTCAGTAGTTTAGGGCACCTGGAGCAGGTCACAGTAGTTGGTTGTTGGTGGGCAGCTAGTCCAGGGTGACATCATGCAGAGATAGTATTCAATCTTCAATCACCGTTGGGCCAGACTGGTGGGCAATCACTCACTCAGAACAAGACAGAGATGGAATTAGTTCTGTTTGAATTTATAGAGCACAAGGATTATGAGACTTATCAGAGTATGGCTAATGACTCTGGCAGAACTATATAGAACAATCTAGTTAAAAGGAGAGAGCCAGAAGGTAAACAGCCATTGGAGCTCCCCGAGAGACTGGCATCCCTCTGCTCACTGTCAACAAACCTGAGTGATCGTGTGAGCAGCGGTAAGACAACCCCAGCATCTCAGTTTACTATAAATCCCTATGTTAGTAAACCCCTGGATGTGCAACCTTTCTATAATGTAAAGTATTAATTACCAAAGACTAAACTAAACAGATATCTATCAATGTTCTGAAAGCATTGTATTTATTTATTTTTTAGATTTGTGCTTTTTATATAACATCAAATGTTTTTTAATCTATCTTTTCATGTCATCAAATGATTTATCATACATAAATGTGAAATAAAGTGAACGTCCCCTTTAAGTTTAGAGTCAGTATCACAAGCTGAGGTGAGTTAATCTCCCTTATTTATCCTGACAGGATCAGTCATGAATGCTTTATTCATTCAGTAAAGATCTTCATGGTCTGATCAGCACATTTGAGGTAAACCTCAAAAATCCAGACTGAAAACAGACATTAATGACTGTGCATTCACATGCTGCTGGATTCACTGTCTGGTTTGAGTTTTCAGTCCAAATCTTTAGGATTTAAAGTTGAGATAATTTGACATGCAATCTCAGGACCAAGGAAATCAGATTTCAGGTTTATTTATAATATTCCAAAATTTAAAAAATGTGAAATAAATCTTCAAATTAAGTGTAGTGAAACAGTGTTTATCATACAATTCGGTTATTGTCGACTTTTTTCGGGTAAATTTTTGGGTGTACAAAACAAAGGCTGCCAGCTGGACCACACCAGCACTCCCTAAAACAGAGCATAAACCAGTGAGAGTGATGTTAAATGTTCATTTATCCATTTCATTAGTCTTTTGTATTTATTTCTCATTGTGTTCTGTATGTAAAACTATAGTTATTCTATATAAAATGTATTTTATTTATTTATTTATTTTGGAGCATCTGGAACAGATTAATTGGATTTACATTATTTCTTATGGGAAATATTGCTTCAGTTATTGTTTGTTTCAGTTATCATCAGACACTTTAGAACAGATTAATGATGAAAACCAAGGTTCCACTGTATTTTCATTCAGTAAAATTAGGTTTTTTTTCAGTAAGCAGAGTTAGTTGCTGTTAGATATTTAGCTAGGTAGCGTTGCCTAGCATCTATTCTTAGCTAGCTAACTCTGGATAGGAGTTAATTATATGCTTTCAATTTGCTGGACTTTTTAGAAACTACATCACAATGTTTTATATAAAATATGATATGGTCCCTTTAATGAAGCAATCTAGTCTTTGAGATCAGGAGATGATATCTGTCAGCACAAATACATGTACAGACTAGAGAAATGTAATAAAGCATGATGGCTTCTCTCCAGCATTGTGTTAATCTCCAGTAGGCTGTGATGCAGATCCTGTGATAACATTAATAATATTCTGGGCTGCATTTGGATTTACAGTGGGACAATTTATGGAATTAATGGAATAATTATTTTATTATAACTCATTATTTCATCATTAATTAATTCTGACAAACCTGTTGATAATCAAGATGAACGATAAGTGAGGCAATATTTCCATTAAAAATTTAAATCCAGTTATTCCATTCCAGACACTCCAAAATATGAACAAAAATAAATTTTATATAGAATAACTATAGTTTTACATACAGAACACAATAAGAAATAAATACAAAAGACTAATGAAATGGATAAATGAACCCTTAACATCACTCTTACAGGTTTACGCTCTGTTGTGTGCTGGTGTGGTCCAGCCGACAGATTTTGTTTTGTACACCTTTTCTCGGCAGCTATTTGTTTTCACTTTTCAGGTGGTGTCACTGCGCCATCGTTTTAGAGTGACGTGATTTAGTTTTGAGCATTATCAACAAGAAACACAGCCAGAGAAACAACGACAAACAAAACCAGAATGCATGATGAATGTATGGGTGGATTCTTTGTTTTTGTGAAATTAGCAGTGAGTCACGTGGGCACGCTGATGAATAACGGGCGGATGAATGATAACTGGGACAAAACTTCCCTGAAAAAAGTTCAATGATAACTGAGTTGTATGATAACGAGGGTAAGCGATAACCAAGATTCCTCTGTATATCATTAAGATGAACCAATTTGCCAATGTGATTTTCACACAACGGAATTTGACCTCCACATTTAACCCATTCGTGCAGTGAAACACACACACACACACACATACAAGGCTGTGAGAATTTGTGCCCGAAGCGGTGGGCAGCCCTTATCCACTGGCACCCGGGGAGCAGGGTGCCTTGCTCAAGGGCAATTCAGTCATGTTCTGTCTGGGGATCAAACCAGTGACCTTCTGGTCAAAAGACCAGATCCTTACCAGTAGGCCATGGCTGCCCCTCATGCTTTATTAACTAGATATCTATCACTAGCTAACTGCTAATTGAAAATTGTAACATATTTTTTCACAAATACCAAGGAAACATCAACATTTCATCTCATAAGGAGTGTTTCAGCCTGTACTGCTTACGGGGGGCAGGCACATAGGACCAACAGGTTGCAGTTCAGCAGCTGATGTACCCTTAAGCTAGGCACCTTAACCCTAACTGCTCCCTGGGCGCTGTGGATGATGCCCCATGTGCACCACTCCCTAGTCTGTGTGTGTGAACTGCACAGATGAGATAAATGTGGAGGTCAAATTCCTATTAGTGTATCATTATGATGAAAATTCCTCTTCCTTCCTTTTTGAATGAAGCACAATACATGATAACCAATCAAAACATATCTCATTTACATATCCCAGTCTCACAGACACAGTAACAAAACCAACCTGTTTAAATTATGAAGATAAACACAGTAGACACTGGGGGAAAATAAAACAGCAGCCGGAGCAACAGGAGCAACATATAATGATATCATTAAAAATAAAACATTTTCAAGTAAATTTGGTTGAGACACTTCATTGTGTAACGTGTAAAATTAGAGTTTAAATCCATTGATTTTAAAACAATACATCGTTTTAAGATGTATGTAAGTTAAATAAGTTTTAAATTAAATTAAATTTTAACTGATTAAAGATTAAATTATTTCCCCCACAGTCTTCTGAAGCTTAAAAAAATAGGAGCTTGTTTCTACCCGGACCTTTTACCGGACGAACACGTTTCGTGTGCCAAGAGAGAATTAGTCCACAGAATCAACTGCGACTCTTTCAAATTGAATTTGTTTTAGATGTATTAAATATATAATCCTGCCAGGTGTTCAAGTTTGGCTCGATAGACTTATATGAGGAAGCTTAGCTACCCAAATTCAAGGCAAGTACAATAAAGACAGTGTGGGCTAATTCTATTTATTTGTTGTCTGTACGGAGCTGAAGTTAGCCTCTTATTAGTGAACTCTCAGTTCCACCTTAAATGTCGCAGCAGTTACCGTAGAGAGCCTGACGTGCCTGAATGGACCTTCTGTAGTATTTAAGGTGGAACGAGGGAATTCAAGTGAGGCGCCAAGAATAAGGCAGATTTCAGCTTCTGTTCGTTGTGTTTGATGTTATGTTATAAAATGTTGGCTTTCAGCCTATATGTCTGACATATTATGTTTGTGGTTTGGCTAAAACTTGTAAATGGTGAAAATCAAGATTTGTGGTTTGTCTGTTTATCAGAACAGTAGTTTTTGTACTAATATGCTTTATACAGCATACAAAAAAATGCAGCTCCAAGTTCTGTAAAACACAAGACAAAAACAGTAGTAATATAATTAGAGTAGAATATAATAAAAGGGGCATTAGAAAATAAACAATAGACAAAAAATAAGTGTACAAGATGAAAGTAGATACAAAATATGAGTTAATAACATACTATTGTATGTTATTGTATTGTAATACTATTGTAGTGAAATTCTAAACCAAAGAGATATGTTTTTAAAACATTGATAGAAGGAGTGTGATGTATGTTGGTAATGTGTTCCACATCATTAAATTAGAAAGCTGCCTCTCTGCAATTTTGTTTCATACATGAAGACTAGTACTAGATGACCCTAAAGCACAATTCGGAATATAATCTGTAACGTATGATGGTGATAAACCATTATGAAAATGTAAAATTAATAGTAAATTAAAAAGTATATTTAACTAACTTGGAAAGATATGCCACTTAAGTATCAGGCAGCTGTTACAGGAGCCTCTGCTCACAGACTAGCAGGCTCAGGAAGAGCTTTTTCCCAGAGGCTGTTACCCTACTGAACTCTGAATCACCACTTTAACTCAAACTGTATCATTGCACTGCCACTTAACTGCATCCATGCACCTCTCACAGACTTTATATTTGCTTCCTCACATATATGTACTCTCTTAATAATGCACATATTTTTTATTTGCAATAAACATATTCAGTCTCTACAACTCACTGTACCACCTCAATGATTACTTACTGCACTTTATGTAAATAACACTGCACTTCTGGTTAGATGCTAACAGCATTTCATTGGCTCTGTACCTGCACAATGAATTATGATTATTGTCTTTATAGATATGGCTGGAACAGTGAGTCTAGAATTGGACCCAATCTTTCTGAAAGGACTCGGATACCTGCACTCTAAAAGTAAAGATTCTGCAGAGAAGCTGAAGGCTCTGCTGGACGAGTCTTTATCCAGAGGAAGCGATTCAGTCTACAGAACATCACTGAAGGTCAGAAAGCATCCACCACCATTACATTGCAGACTCTGATTTTTAGCTCTTGAAAATAAAGACTAAATGAACCAAAAATGGAAATCTGGTTATACCATAGAACAGACGATTTCAAACCTTTTCCTATGAAGCCCTCATCTGATGGTTGATCAGCTGATGTTTGATGTGTTAGAGGGGAAGCAGTGTCTGATTAACTGACTATACGAGCTCCAAGTGGGCAGTTGGACAACAGGATGGATTTGTGACATGTCAGAAACTTTGGTTGCTTGTCTCACAGTTTAAGGACCATCACAGCCGATTTAATGAAAAAAGACAATGATTTAATATGTAGATGACATGGAGTTGGTATCATTTTGGATTTGAGAAGGGCACTGTGATTATTTAGTCATTCAGTATAGAGGCAATTCAACATATTGTAGCTCATTAGTAAGCTGCATGTTGTTGGTTGCATTGCTTATAGACACTTACATACTGACACTGATCATTTCTTTTAACGTTGAGTCAGAATACAAAGAGCAAGTTGAAAATGTTTTGGACACCACTACACGCTCACACAGGTTTTAAACTATTGTACATGTCTTCTCAGCCATCTGCCAGTCTCCTGTTGCTTTCGTGGAATTTTAGTGCATAGCATGGCACAGTTTAGCAAAGCTACGTGCTTTCTCAACATTTTTCATTTACAAGCACCATGTTCTGCTGAATAGTCAGTTTGTATGCAGAATTCTGCCTAGGGGCTGCGTTTCACCTGCAGTGTGAGCACCCACATCACAGCAGATCAGTCAGACCGACTACTTTTGTACAGTGTGAGCATATAAATTGCAGACTTTGTAAATACAAGACAAACCATTCAAATGTGCACTGTAAGTTATCATTAAAGAACATGATTTCCAAAATCACACAATCTATCCCTGGCATTGTATTTGTTGAAATCTCCCTATATATACTCTTAAGGCCTTGTTTTATATTGTAAACAAGAAAAATCCAGTAAAAAATAATTTTATTCAATAACAGTGGGCCACTGGTTGACTTCCTGAGTTTAGAACTTCAGAGGGTTGTGTGTTCCACTGAGCGCATCATCCGACCGGCGCTCCCTGACCTGCAGACCATTTATAGCAACCGATGTTGGACCAAAGCCAAAAAGGTACTAGGCATCCCAAAAATGCTGTGCTGCTGTCAGAGAGGCATATTAACACCCTGAAGGCTAACACAGAGGATGAGAAAGAGCTTCTTCCCACAGACCAGGTGTACTCTGAACTCTGGACAGTAATACAGGCGCACACACCCCAGGCTACATGAACACACACTTTGCACTTTACTATTCACATTTACATTTACACTTTATTATCCATGTGTATTTGTATATTTTGCACATTTATTGATCTCTTTATTGAGCTAGTTGTACCATGTATGACTGTGTATGTGACAAATAAACATTGCAAACAAACACTGTAACACAATAGTCACCTAGCCCAGTCGTTTCTGTAAACACACACTGTCAACACTTCTCTGAACCCACTGAAACCTCATCTAGATCTTAATTGTGGTCTCACAGACTAGTGGATGTGGTTTCATTAACACTGATATTTATAAGAATATGATTTTAATATGAAGTCCTCTTGTCATGCCGTAGGAAGCCGAAGTAACCAAGGTGTCTGTTCCAAAAATAAACAAACAAGACTCCAAATCATCATCCAGTTCGTCATCCTCCAGCAGCAGCACCAGTAGCAGCAGCAGCAGCAAGTCCAGCAGCTCTGAGAAAAGCAAGAAAGAAGGAGAGAAAAGACCTGCCGAGAAGGTGTGTTCTGTACTGAGATCATTACAGCTTTTACATGTATATCCATATTCACTGATTGAGAGTTTGGTGGTGAAATAGAAGACAACAAACTACAACCACAACATTTAATAAAGTTCACTTATGACAGAAAAGGGGAGAAAGGGGGGCGTCAGAAAGGGGGGCCCGAACTGCATTGAACCAGCGTTAGGGGGGCAGCTTGCAAAAGGTTGAGAACCACTGTATTAAATAGTTAATGTGGTTTTTATGTAACACAGATGAGAGTTGAGCCTGGAGATGGAGGAGATCTGCCGAAAAAGCCTCGGCTTGACAAACCGGAGAGCCGCTCCTCTCCCATCGCCTTCCAGCCCAAAGAAATCCCACTCCCAGAATTCGGCTACAGTGATGAAACTAACGCTGACGACTTTGCCATGGAGATGGGCCTTGTCTGTGTCGTCTGCAGGTATGGCACAATAAACCAACTTAAATATGCAAACTTCATTAATTGGATTTATATTATGTCTTATTTGAAATATTGCTGCAGTTATTGGTCGTTTCAGTTATCATCAGAAACTTTAGAACAGATTAATGATGAAAACCGAGGTTCCACTGTGTAACGTCTATATTTTATATATGTATTTTATTAGGAATATTATTTTATAATTTACTCAGTCTCATTTTAAACCATTTATCTCATCTGTTTACATTGGGTGATTAGTGTTTATTAAGCTCCATATGTCATATAATATTAGCACACAAGTATTGATCCACCGAACTAGTGCTGAGAACTGCAGATAACACTGGACTGTAACGAGGAGAGATTTGGAAAGGGTTAAATCAGTACGTTCACAGCCAGAACATCAGTACTTAAAGGGGTGATAAAATTCCGGAAATATCTGGAATTTCGGATTTTGATATCCCAAATATGTTTTAGAATGATGAAAATCCTAACCTTTTTTGAGATAAAATAGAGTAAGGGACAAAACAGTTTGGCTGTGAACCAACAGTGAGAGGTCAGAAATCTCTGGAATAGTACAAAGGTTTATTGTTTTCTTGAACTCGTAAGCGACCGTTCACACAAGCGCCAAAAGAAGTGAGCTGAGAAAACATTTAAAACAACGCAAAATAAATGAGAAGATATGATTGTTCTAAGCCAAACTCAATCGAAGTGACAGCTGTTTAAATAGGTAATTTCCCGGTAGTTAGTATCTATGTAGTTGGAAAAGGTTTTGTTTCTGTGTAGAGAAACAAGCATCCATGTCAGCTGTGTCGTGATTTTACCAAAATTAAAATCAACATCAACCAAACAGATCGTTTAAGACGTTTTGAGACATCGAATAATTTTGACACAATCGATGGCAATTTTGACATGGATGCATCCCCCACCCTCTTCCGTTCTTCTGTCTTCTCTTCACTTTATGTATTGGCCATGTACAGAGTTGCTGCTGGGACTGGTTCGTTTTAATTAAAAACTTGATTATCCAGGTACCTTTTTGGTATTTTCTTTGTTTTATTATTATGTGAAATCTACTCAAAATCAATATGAAAACTGAAATATGCCAACATTTAACATTTCCTTTATTTGGCTCTGCTATATAATTGTAATAAATGTAATGTTCGATCTTACTTCTCTTTATGACCATGTGCATCCTTTATGTGCAATTCCACTAGTCAAAGACCCTTGAGACCAGTGGTTTGTGCACAAATGTAAGACATTCTGAGCTATCTGAAACACTGAAAAGCCATTAGCTTCAGCCCCCTGGACCCCTCACCTGTACTTTCAGGATTTTCATTTTGGCTCTGTTATCACCCCTGTACTTAGTGTATTAAAGTTATTTATATTAATATTTTCAGTAATATTTGACATACTTTACCTTTAATTCTTACTTTCTTAGTGAACTTAAACTTCTCCTCTGTACTGTACATAAACTAATATTTCAGCATTATTACAGATATATTTACAGAAGCTTATTTGTAGTTTTGCTAAGTGGTACTGATGAGAACTTCCTGCTTTATTGATGACAGACAGATGACGGTCACTTCAGGCAATCAGCTGGTGGAGTGTCAGGAGTGCCACAATCTCTACCATCAGGAATGTCACAAACCTCAGGTTACAGATAAGGACGTTAATGATCCCCGGCTGGTGTGGTACTGCGCTCGCTGCACCAGACAGATGAAGCGCATGGTGAGACTTGTATTTTGGACCTGTTTTACATAATGGCAGTAGTGAAATATAGATGGTCGTAGAGAGCACAGTTCTGTTATCACAGTCTTACTGAGGTCTTAGTCTAAGCTTAGTCTGATCAGAACTGTGGTCCAAGCTGAAAGTCTGACTGTTGGAACTCAATCTGATCATATAGGTGCTTCCATCATTCCATCAGCTTTCAGACAAAGTTTTCAGTAGAATGACGTGTGTGATGTTTTTGTTTTAGTGACAGAAGTTACAAAAGAAGCATTTTCACCCTCATATTAATATTTGATCAGAAATAGATCTCATTGCATATTAATATCATTATGTATTTATATAATGGTTTTGTTGTTCCTTTAAATGTAAACAGCATGGTTATGTGCACATAACAGCAATCAGAAATAAGATGTCTGTAAGATAGATGTTACAGGGGTTTCAGTAATCTGAGAACTTTTATAGATTTATAGGAGTAACATCAAATTTCAAACTCACCAGGGAACTCAGTGGTCGTCCTAGCCCATTTGGCACTCTGGGCGAACAACCCCTCCAGGTCCCACGCCCCCTGGCAAAAACCACCCGCCCCCCTCCAGTTTGCGAGTAAACCCACCAACTAGGAACTTCCAGTGCCCACCCAATGTTGTGGCGCCCTGGGTGGCCGCCCATATCAGAAACCACCACTGAGGGAACTCATCAAAGCACAGCACACAACGGTTTAACTTGGTGTCCCTTTACATATTTCTTGACGAATTCAAGAATATTAGATATTGTATCTGAAAAGTTCCTCTAAAACAGGGGTAGGCAACTCCAGTCCTGGAGAGCCGGTGTCCAGCACAGTTTGGTGATGTCACTGCTCTGACACTACAATTAAACCTGCTAATTGCCCGCTCAGTTGAATCAGGTGTGTTTGATCAGGTAGATCACCAAACTGTGCAGGAAACCGGCCCTCCAGGACTGGAGTTGCCTACTCCTGCTCTAAAATATAGTTTCTTCCAAGATGTATCCGCAAGCCCTCCACAAGCAAACCATTTATAACAGTCGGACTAAAAACTCAGAGAGAAGGAGGAAGAACCTCGACAGGAACAAAGGCTCAAAGGAGGAGAACCCCTCCTCCTCTAGTCCACACTGAGTGGCAAAAAAAATTGAAAAGGAGATGAATTATACGAATATATGAATAAATAAACTGAGCGTAGTCATTGAGCAGGTATTTAGCTTAATCTGTATGTTAAAGGTTTTTCTTTCAAAAAGTGGTAACAGTATCAGTATTTCAGAAACCTGTCCCCAGCATTCCCAGTGTACATGACACTTGTAGTGTTTTTTCAGGCCCAGAAGCCCCAGAAGCCTCCTCAGAAGCCGGCTGCTGTAGTAACGTCTGTGGCTCCGGTGGTGAAAGACCCATTGGTGAAGAAACCAGAGCTGAAACTAAAGCCTGAGGCTGCGGGATCGTTCCAGGCCTTCAAAAGAACAGAGGTTAAGGTGAGACCCAAAACATCTTTAACTGACTCAGCAGCTCAGTGTCAGATTAATGAATCACACTTTTTAAGGCTGTATGTGTTGCGTCTGACTTGAGTCAGAACTCTAGATGCTGTTTCTAATGTGTTGGACTTGTATTCAGGCTTGTCTTGGACTTGGTCATCAGTCAGTCTTGCCAAATGTAATTTCTGGTCTCAGCTGACAGCATCTGCTTTTATGTGCATTTATTTGTCTTTATAAGCATCAATGTGGAATGTACAGGTTTAATACAGTAACTCATAATTGATTGTGACTGATGCTGCTGATGTACTGATAATGTACTGATGTTAAACGTTAAGTGTGTGTTACATTATGGCCATTACAGGGAGTCTCACAGTGCCCAGCAGAGGGCACTGTGGCATCCAGAAGAAGGAAGATTATCATCCTCTTAATCCTGATCAGTGCGCAGTTAGTCCCCTACCCCCTCACCAGGTGCAGGGCAGGGCATGGCATTACAGACTATTCTAGCCAAACCCAGGACAAGGAGACCAATCCAGCATGGACCCTATAACATTAATTTAGTTTTTCCCCCAGATACACAAATTTAGGTTTAAAATCACTGAAAAGTGGTGTCTTTCATATTATGACCCCTTGAAAAATAAGTGCTGATGTTGTTTTTCTCTCTCAGGTGTCTGCAGCAGTGTCTGGGAGTTCTTCTGGTGGTGTTTCATCTCTGCCTTCGGGCAGTGGTCTAACAGGCTGGGCTGCGTTCACAAAAACGTCTGCGGTGGGGACACCTGGAGGTAAGCTGGGGGGGAGCAGCCAGCCTGGGTCCTCAAAGCCTGCTCAAACCTCCACAGGCTCCAAACCCATGGGCTTGTCCGCTCTGGCCAGTGTGAAGCTAGGCTCTAAAGCTCTGAGCAGCAGTGGGAGCGGGAATAGTGGGAATAACGGGAATAACGGCTCGGGATCGGTTCCACTGAAGTCTCCGCCGCCACTGACTCTCGGTAAACAGACTCTGAGCCGCTCGTCCAGCGTTGACAGCCTTGGAAAACTGACTGTAACCGGGGCTTCGTCACCAGGGGCAACCTCCTCCAGCAGCCTGGGGGGTAATGGGGGGTCCACAAACAACGGAGGTGGAAACGGAGGTAATAACAGTGCTAATGCTGGCAGCAGCAGTAATAACAGCAGCAGCAACAGTGCGGCTAAAGCCTCGGCTGACGGAAAAGCCCCGACCTCGCAGGAATGCCAGCTAAACGCCATGAAGCGTCTGCAGATGGTGAAGAAGAAAGCAGCACAGAGGAAACTAAAGAAATAAAGACTGAACAGTGCTGTGAACACACACTGCAATAAAAACTTCACAAAAGACTTCTTAAATCTAGTCAGAGTAGCTACTGTTACTCATCATGAGTTTATTTACCTGATTCAGTTTTGGGGATAAGTGTCTTACTCTAATTTACAATCCTCCAACAGTCTCATAAAGAGGAACTTGATAAATCCACTAGATTTACGATGAATTAACATGCCAGGATGACATTTTTACAGTGTGAAGCCCAAATCCAGAACTAATACTTGAATCTCGCTGTATAGATGCTGCTGAGTAATGAAATGCTTCTCTGTGACGGTCGTGTGCCTCGTCTGGTCCAAAACAACAGCACTGATAAACTAATCATTTTAATGACACCTTTAATAAATAACACCTTTCCAAAACAGCAAGAGTGGAGCATCTTTATTTTAACCTCTGTCAGGAAACACGACCAATGCTCTTTACGTTTTTATTTATTTATTCATCAGCAAGACAGTAAAGATAGAGCTTTCAGTTCTGATAGAAAATTATTCAAATCTCTATAAATTCTCTAGTTATAGACTCTGGCAATATATATACTATATATCTATACAATCAGCCATTTTTCTGTTTATAATTTGACTTCACACATTACTGTTATGTCCTTCATCAGTGAAACACTGTAGGTATGAATACAAAGTGCTAAGAGTGGTCATCTCTTAGTGCAAGTTAAGGCCTTCATTAAAGCAAAAAGTCTGAGTGCTGACTGGCTATTAAAGGTCAGAGAGTTGCTCAGGCGTACGACATCTTGCCGAGATAATTAGCTGGAACATATCCGCGTTGACCATTAGCTTCAGCTAGCCACCAGTCTTTATTCCCACCGAGGTCAGAGAAACGCAAAATCCGGACAGGCTGGTACTCCTGCAGGGTCAGCTCCTGCTCACAGCGAGCCTGGAATGCATACACTGCGTAGAACTGAGAACAAGAAACTTGTCACTTATTATTATTAAGGCTATTTTAGCATGCTTATATTTTACAGAAGCAACAATGAAAAGGTTCTGTAACAGATTACTGTGACATTTTAAAGACATTCAGCCTAAAAGACATAAAACAAAGTGAAACAAATAAATAAATAAAGTGCAGTAAAGGGTTAAACATAAGTAATGATGATTTATCACTGTAGGTGGCAGTGTGGGCTGTTTCATAGACTTTAAAGGGGACGTCACCTTATTTCATATTTGGGCACAATTTAACAAGACTGTACTCGTGATTTGTCTACACATACATTTCCTGAAAACATATTTTTATCTTCTTTTTTTTCTTTTTAAAAAAGCAGAAAAACTCTTGAATGGGGAAAAAATATACACACTAAAGGTCAAAAGCTTTAGAACAGTGTTAGAGTGTTTCTGGTCTGGGATTCGTCCTAAATAATGACCCAAAACATAAGTCCAAGCTGTGCCAGAACTGCCTCAGGAAAAAACAAGATGGTCAGCTTGAAAACATGGAGCGGCAGCACAGTCTACAGACCATAGACTGTATATAAGAACTGTATATAAGTATATATTTTAGCTGCGGGGAGACGCGTGTCCATGACTGTCAGGCTGAGCTGTCAGTCAACTCAACCGAGCTGTCAATCACCTCATCACCACACCTCTTTAAATATCCCTAAATAACTTCTAAAAAAGCCACATTTATCTCAAAGAAAAACACTGGGAGGTTAATTACTGTTAAATAGCACAGGCACAACTTTAAAATTAAAACAACACAGCTGGCAGAAAAATCAGTAAATGAGGAAAATAATAAAAAAATTTGCTGTAGCCCCCATTCAATATAATGGTTGTTGGCAGTGTTATAAATTGTACTGCAACCAGCCACTAGAGGGCAGCTGAGACGGCTTGGCTTCACTTTTCTACTTGTGTTGCTGTGTCCAGGTTTATGTACGTATATAGTCTGCTCCAGACTAACCCCATCCAGCTGATTTGGGATGAAGTGAAAAGCAAAGCAAACCTACAAGAGCCAACATTTATGTGAACTTCTGCAGCAGATTTGTGAAGAACTGTCTGAAGAATATTTGATGTCTATTGTAGAAAGAAAGTCACGAGTGTGTTCAGCTGTTATATCTGACAAAGGTGCTACTTTGTGTAACATTTTAGACACATTTTGGTCTAAAACTGATTCCATGAGTTTTTATTTAACTTCTATTCTTTCATTTCAGAAAACAATGAGACATTACACACAATCATTTTCTAAAAACTTTAACCGGTGTGTGTATGTGTGTGTGTATATATATTCAGGGCTTCGTTTGTGCATGAACGACAACAGCAGAGCTAATGATACTGGCTTAAATTGATGTATAAAATTGTTGTACGCGTCTTCAAACTTAAACGTAAAGCATGATGATTGAAGATTATATGTTGCTTATGTAAATTAATAAAGATGATCTAATTGTTATTAATTTCAAAACATTAATTTCTTAACAGCTAGCTGCTTAATAAATTGTTACAAGCAAGCAACACTGAGCAGCAAATCACCACGATTTTGCAAACGTTACCTTGTTGAGGTCTGTTTAAACTGGAAATAGTGTTTAATTTACCCTTATATATCCCTGCCTCTCATGTTCACACAGACGGGACTCAGTGTTGCCAGATCTCACGATAGAAACAAGCCCAAAATAAACCCAACTGGCAACCCACCACATTTTGTAAAACAGGCCGCTTTTTAACAAAGGTAAAGGTAAATATTTATGACATTATACATAAACAACACAAAAATGATGTTAAACACTTTTAATGTATTCATTTAAAAAATGTTGAATAACAAACTATTTAATAAATTATTTGAAAAATGTAAATTCTTTAAATAACTTAAAATCTTTTAAGCTCTGATCAAAATGTAAGTAAATTTTGCATATGTAACAGCATGATATATTAATGAAGTGCATTTTGTTTGATGTATTTTGATCTCATTGTCTGTCAAAGTGGATCCAATGAGTTCTTCAAGATGGTCTACAGCACTGATTGATGTGTGGTAGGCTGGGAGCTGGGAGATAAGAAATTCACTCTGAAAGAAAGCCAAGCCCAAATAAGCAACTTCATGTTTAAAAACAAGCCCAAAAAAACACAACCCGTGACTCACAAGATTTGCAAGCGACTTTAGAAAAAAACAAGCCCAAAGTTGCTTATAATAAGCGGACTTGGCAACTTTGACGGGACTCCGTCTGCTGTTTTTATGTGACTCAAAGAGCCATTCAGAAATAAGCAAGGAAATATCTTCACGTTGCACAGCAAAATGCGTTTTCGTGATTGGTTCAGAGATTTTTTCACAGATAATAAAAAAAGCTGTTGCTACATTGCGCTTGGGGGGGCAAAGACAAAATTTAATGTCTACCCTCAGTCCCCGTCCCAGAACCGGCCCTGATTTTGACATTGTTTTATGACAGTTTTAGGGGCTATGTTTAAAATCCATTCATAGTGGAGGGATACAAGCAGAGCATGGTCGGGCAGATTAGTCCCTGAAGAGAAGTTTTATTATTATGAGTTCTTCTCTACAAAACCTCTGTGAATGACATAACTATCAACTGTTGAAAGTTATCTTACATGTTCCTCAGAGACATCCTGTTGCTCTTCTGTGCTCTGTGGCGCCTCCTGCTGGCTGGAGCAGCTGAAGCTGTACAGGCTGCTGCTCCTGCTGCTTGACACAAACAGGCTGAGATTATCAAAGTCTTCAGAACACTCACTAACATCCCTCTGTGGGTTATACGCCTTCAGGAAGGTGGAGTACACGTAACCCTGAGTACCTGCACACACACAAAGAGAGCCTCTGAGGTGGAATGTAAAGACTGTAAGATGAGATGGGCTGATATGGAGGAGCAGGAGGAGGAGAATAGCTGCTTTGTGTGCTGGAGCTGCTCTCATAGCAAAGCTCATAAAGTGACTTCTGTAAAAGAACAACGCTGAAGGACACAGCCGGATTACTGATCTGAACCTGCTGCCGTCTCAGTAAAAACGCTTCCTAAAACATTCCCAAATGTTCACTTACAGTTGTGAGAACGTTACTCCTGAAATTTTCCCCAAAATTTTACAGAAACTTAAAAAAAAATCCACATTTCTTATGCTGAAACAAAAATCCAATAACATTCAAATAAATCAGACAATTTTTTACATTTTATAAGAAACCCCTCTCATGTAGCTCCGCCCACTGTCCACTTTATCAGCAACACCTCACTTGTAGCTCCACTTACTGTCCACTTCACTAGAAACCCAATAAAAGGTAGTGGGCCGGTGTATGGTAAGGACATTTCTGTCAAATAGGCACACACTTACTCCCAGTGTCCACTAGCCATCGGCTAGTGCTGCCCATTGGGTCGTGGTCCTCCAGCAGTGCCACCAGCTCTCCCTCAAGCAGAGAGACGTCCTGATCCTGGCAGGCATTACAGTTCCTCTTCAGCTGGTAGAGATGCTCCTGAGTGTACTGAGACAGGAGCTTTGCTCGGTGGGTGTCTGTCTGCCGCTGCACTTCCGGGGCCTGTAGGGAGCAGTTTTTAAATTAATTTTAATACTAATCTTTAAATTACATGCTTGGTTGAGTTGTTAAAGTAGGAGTTTTACTTGGAGTTGCGAGGCTAATGAAGCTGGCGCAGCTATGGTCTGGTGGTTAGGGATCTGGTCTCAATCCCTGGGCAGGTCATGACTGAAGTGCCCTTGAGCAGCACACCGAACCCCCAACTGTAAGTCACTCTGGATAAGAGCTTCTGCGAAATTCCTTAAATGTAAATGTAGCTAAAAAGCTATGAAAGCGCAGACAAAGGACGGGTGGATAAGTATTGAATTATAGATGATTTTGACTTTTTGAAAATCTTCAGATGATATTGATTCAGCAGCCTCTTCCAGTCAATCTGAGTTTCTCTGTTTTACATTAATGACTATGGCAGCTTTATCACGAGCTAATGGCCTAGACCGCTACAATACTTTTTTTATGGGATGCTCCAGATAATTTAAGCCAAATGTTGTCTCATTGTCCCATAAGACAGGTTTGACTTTGAGCTTAAGTTAACAGGCTAAACTTTGAAAATCCTGCTTTGAGGAGCACTCCTTTTGAGGTCTACATTGTCATCATAAAAACACACAAAAACGTGTTAAAAGTATCAGTACCGGGATTTTATTTTTGGTATTGCTTGGTATCAAATTGAAGATGAATGGTACTGCTCGTCACTAGCACAGTGTTTGCTCTGTTGAGCTGTTATGTAATCTTGACATTCTTTGTTATTCCACTACGACCGACCTTCACACTGAGTCTCAGGGAGATTAATGAGCCTCCCGGGGGTCAGGCTTAACATGGATGCCCCAGAGGTCAGAGCCAGCTGAGCCAGGCTTAATGAACAGAACTGTGTGTGTGAGTTCAGGAAGATTCCTCAGTATCTTCAGTCAAGTCTTAAAAGCATCAATTAAAAGTACAGATACTCCTCATGTCCTTCTGCATTCAGTTCAGTCAAGTTAAAGAAGCCATATTTTTTACCTTTGTTGTACATACTTAACTGCTGTAAATTGAGTGGGTGGGGCTAATCTGCTGTAGGCTGAATGGGTGGGGCTAATATGCTAAATGGGCTGGGCTGAACTGTTATAAACTGAATGGATGGGGCAAGACTGCTGTAGACTGAATAAGTTATTAACAAATTTTGGGCCTCTACTCCAGGTTTGAGCTCTTGACCACAATCTTACCGCCGTTTTTTTGTTCTCTCGTCGTTCGAAGCTCACTTTGCGCTCCATCAGCCTTTGAGAGTTGTCTTTGACGAAGGCCAGGTTAGCGATCTCCTCCATAATGCTGTTTTGGACCTCATTGATATTAGACAAGGGAGCCTGCACACAATAAAGAGGACATCACGTACACACGGTAAGGACTGCAGTAGAATTTACATAATAGGTTTGTATTACACAGTTATATCAGAATAATATGACCAGCCCTGGTTTGGAATAAACGCCTGGGATGTCACAGATGCCATGTGTCAGGATTTGCTGCATGTATAAATAAGTGAGCACTCCAGTCGGTTGTAGCAGAGTGTAAAATGATTGTCATGAGTAAAGGATGTGATTTCCAAAACATCATGATGATATGGTACCAGGTGAGATGTTTTAGAACCGCTGTATTGAAAGTGTACCATGAATAGAGTTCTTGTACATTCTTGAGCCTCCCAACAGTATAACAGTGGTGCTGATGCTATTGATGCCAGAGGTGAACAATGACTCCAGCAAGAGTTGCAGAGCAATTGACCTTAATTTATATAATGAACACAAGAGCAATAAGGAATGTGTCAGGGATCACCACTGAGCGAATGCTGTTACACCTGGGCATAAATGCATGGTTAAGGAGGTCATAATATTGCACTAAGACTGTGCATATGTGCACAAGTGGTGTTAGGTCTGGACTCTGTGGTGATGTGTGAAAAGGACATCTCATGCTCCCTGAACCACTCTTCACAGGGTCTCATGCTCCCTGAACCACTCTTCACAGGGTCTCATGCTCCCTGAACCACTCTTCACAGTTTGAACCCAATGATTCCTGGCACTGTATATATTCATGTGAACTCATTCTTTGAGCACATAATGTTGCTAAACCTGGACCTGACCAACTGCAGTAACCCTAGATCATAGCACTGCCCCCACAGACTTGTACGGTAGACACTACTCATAAAGGGTGCATCACTTCAGCCACCTCTCTTCTTACCATGATGCACCCATCACTCTGGAACAGGGTAAATCTAGACTCATCAGGCCACATGACCTTCTTCCATTGTTCAAGAGTCCAATCTTTATCCTCCGTAGCAAACTGAAGACACTGATAAGTGGTTTTCTTAAGGCTACACACCTGTTTACTCCCAATCCCTTGAGTTCCCTTCACATCATGTGTGTGGAAATGCTCTTACTTTCACTAGTAAACATATCCCTGAGTTAAACTGTTGTTTTTCTACATTTCACCAAATGTTTAAGTGATTGCAGATCACAATCATTCAGGATTTTTTTCCTAACACATTCCTTCCTGGAAGATGATGCCCTCTCCCACTATCCAATGGGAGGCTCTTACATATTTGATTAAGTTAAATCCAGGTGGTGACCTTTTTGGCCAGTCAGTGTATCATTCAGCATCAGACCCAACATAATTTTACTGGATACCTCAAGACTCAACAGGTGTGCTGAATTAGCACTATGCTAAGTGATACCATACTTTTAACTTTCTCTTACTTACAGGCAGCTGTTGGACTGGTGGTCTGGCCGCCTCCATGAGCCCCCTCAGCAGCCCCACCACACACAGCAGGCTGTTGATGAGAATGGTACTGGCGGCTTTGTTAAATCGCTGAAGCTCGTCAGCTAGCTGGGCGTTCAGAGCCTGGTAGTCTCTCTGAGCCTGGAGCTGCTCCTCACTGCAGGAGGACACTTCATCAGGGCAGCTGCAGCAGTCTAACAGCTTATCATAACGCTTCTGGATCAGCTTCTGAGGAGCCGAGAACATGGCCTGCAGAGCCGAGAGAGGAACCAACACCAAACGTTCCACACCATCATTCTGCAGGAGAACAGAGGGGAACCAGAGAGAACTGAGGATCAGGTCTGAAGAGCTGGTGGTGGGGTGAGTATATAAAGCACATTTGTAGCTTTTATAATATTACAAATGATTACAAAATAAAAGTCATTATAATGAATTTTTATTCTAGCACATAGAGGAATTTGACCTCTGCATATTGAGTTGTGTTCTCCAGGTTCTCATTAAGTTAAATGAGATTATAGAACAGGGGTTTTTATATTTTTCTGTTCCCTGCACTTTTTCAAAAGGCAGTTTTGGTCCCCTGCAGATTTTATCATACATAAACAGTGTTACACTATATTAAATGGAGATGAGTCAAACACTAGGACCAAGCAGAAAATGGCCGCTCAAGCTGAAGCCTGTTTCCCTTTAGACTGCCCCCAAAAGCTCATCGATTGGCTCTGCCGTTTCTTGCTAACGTGTGATTGGCCATCCCTGCTGTCACTCCACTTGGTTGTAGTTGGCCAGGAGTCTGTGTTCACCTGCCAATGTAAGTTGTTAACATGTTGGGCGTTTGAATCTGTGTCTGTGTTTTGAAGCTTTGGATAAGTTGATTATGTTGACATTTTTTTAGTTAACCATTCTGTGGTCTTTAGGTCAAATTGACCCTTGGTAACTGCTTATTTTACTAAAAAATTAGATATAATTTTATGTAAATGAGGTCTACTGACCATACATTCCAAAAATAAGTATAAAATTGGTGGTAATGAGTTGGAGGGAAGTTGACTAAGAAGGTGAAACAGAACTGAGTGATAAATTTATGCTACATGCTTTACAACCAGTCCCACCACAAAGCAAACAGTGAACTGCAAGAGTTAGAGTTTTATTAAATGTTAAAGGTAATAATTTATTATTTTATTAACAATTAATATACATATTTTATTTTTAATAATACTGATTAATAGTTATTATTAGTATATTATTAATAGTAACTACTAATTATTAATACAGTATTATTAATAATATTTTACGTAATATATTAATATCTTTTAATAATAATTTATTTTATATTAAAGTTAAGTATCACAATATTATGTTTTGTACTAATGCAGTACCATGAAGACATTTAATAGACAGTAAACTAAACTTTCTGCTCTTCTGGAGTATAATAAATACATCATCACATAGCAGTTACAACTAATCATCTGTCCAATACTTATATATTTTTATCCAATGACCTATAGGCGCTGACATCATTATGGAGCTCTAGTGCTTAAGAAATAATGCATCTGTGGGCCAAGCACAGATTAACATTAACATTAAAACTGACCAGCTGTTTGTAGGGGTCATGGCCATTCTTCCTGAGATGATAGCCATTAGTATCTATTTTATCAGGATCCTTCATGATGGCCTCCAAGTCCTCCACATTCCGCATTGCAACAGATATCATCTCCTATAGCACAAAGAGACACATGCAATTATGCAATTTCTCCACTTTTCGAAGTAGTTAATCAGATACTGACTAGAACGTAATAGTCAGCCTAGTCCTTTCTGTATCACCAAAACTTCTCTGAAGTCACTCAAAGCTCATCCAGATGTCAAAAAGGTCTCTTAGACTAGTGGATGTGGTTTAGGACACAGTATGACTAATTGTAAACTATAAACATGAATAAAATCTCACCTCTGCAGACAGACACTTCAGACTAGAGTACTTCCTGTTCCAAGATGGCTGACACAGCATTCCGCTACACAAGTTTTTTATGTTTTAAAACTCACAATAACTCATACTGTGTCCTAAACCTCACCCACTAGTCTGTGAGACCTTCATTAAGATGAATGGCTTCAGAGAAGTTGATGGATTTTTTACCCTAGGTTAATTTAGGTGACTATTGAGTTTTAGTGGTTGTTAACTACATCAACCTCACAGCTTCAGTTCTGGAAAAAAGCTACATTTGAAATCCAAAGTAGAAGGTGAGTGAAAAAATGAGTAATTTGGCAAAAAATCTACACAGCTTTCCACAGAATATGATGATGTCTTTTTAGATTTGGAGCTGTGAAGCTAATTGACCTAACATGGAATGGAAGCTAATACCTCACAGTTAACATTGTTAGATGTTCTATAAGTGTACCTGAGCACAGAGCTGGTAGAGGTTGATGTTCTTCAGCAGCTGTCGAACAGCTTTCTCTAGATTACGGAACAACTTTTCCTCTTTATCAAACACTTCATCTCGCACCTGAGAGAGAGAGAGAGAGAGAGAGAGAGAGAGCGAGAGCGTAATGGAGAGAGAGAGATAGACAGAGACAGAGAGAGGGAGAGAGAGAGAGAGAGAGTGTAATGGAGAGAGAGAGATAGACAGAGACAGAGAGAGAGAGAGGGAGAGAGAGAGACATCGAGAAAAAGCTTTACAAAGCCAATAACTGAACCCTGAGAAGAGTCCCTCAGTCATCTGGTCCTGAGGCTGACTAACATCCCAACACCTAACAGACAGCCGCCTCAGTCCAGCACTGCTTTACCCCCCAAACTTAACATCAGTCACATCATCAGACACAGTCAGACAGATTATCTAGAACACTGGGAAAAAGAGACTCAAACTCAGAGTAAACTGGAATGTTATTGGGCTCTAAAAACAGAGTATAAATGTGAAGAGTATCTCCTGACTGTCCGAGATACAAAGCAGAGACAGATCCTGACCAAGTACAGACTCAGTGATCACAGCCTGGCCGTAGAGATGGGCAGATATAAACAGTCCTGGCTGCCCAGAGACCAGAGACTGTGTGATCACTGCAGGACAGGTGAGGTGGAGATAGAGGTGCATTTTCTCCTTCACTGTGACAAATTCAAAACAACACATGCTGTTTTCATTAACAAATTTAAAAACACCATCATAGACTTTGATGAAAAGACTGAAATAGAAAAATTTTAACTAATTCTTGGAGAGAGGAACACTGCCCCCCTCACTGCAAAATATGTAAATACATGTCTCAGCCTGAAAGACATTGGGTAACCCCCCTCCCCCACCCCAATTAAGACACCCACCCTAACTTATTCTCTTTTTATTTCAAATTAATTAATTAATTAGTTAAAATGTTTTTATTGTTCAGTACTGTTTTTAATTATATATATATATGTATGTCCCAGCCAAATTTCAGTTCACACGCAGAGAAATTAAAGATAAAAATGGCTCCAACAATATATAAATATATATATATATATATATATATATTCTGAATTTTTATTTTACTTTTCTTTAAATTTAAATTTTGTTTTAATTTTATGTTATTATTATTCTAAATGTCATTGTTGTAATGCTTTGCAATACTGTATGTCACTCAGTCTAGCCAATAAAGTCTATTTTTGATTTAATTTGATTTGAGAGAGAGAGAGAGAGAGAGATGCATGTTTGCAATAAAGTATAAATGCTGAGAAGGCAAACCGGACCAGTCTGCTGGCCACAGTGTGTACAATACCTGTGGCTCCACTCCGGTGAGGATTTTAAAATAGCCGGTGATGCGGTCAGACTTCTTCCTGATGGAGTGCATGCTGAACTTGTTCAGTTTGCCCTTCAGTGTCCCTTCATCATCACTTCTTTTGTACTTCAGCACTGTAAACATTAAAAAAAACAACACTGAGTATAAAGCAGGAGTCACTCGCAGCACGATTACAAGCTCTGCTTCTTTAGTTTAGAACTGGAGCTGTGAGGCTAAAGTTACAAAAGACATTAGAACTTCTTTAAAGCCACTCAAAGCTCATCCAAATGTTAGGGAAGGTCTCACAGACTAGTGGATGAAGTTTAAGACGCAGTATAACTATTGAGCTTGGGTGTTTGTTAGCCTCACAGCTTAAGATTTAAACTAAATAATAACATTTAAGTTGAAAATTATCATTAAAGTATCATTAGTTAAAGTGTATAAGTACTTGTATTGGTGTTGACATCAGTCATGATACACTTGAAGGGCAGACTTTGACATTTGAGGCATTCAGCAAACACTTTTATCCAAAGCGATTTAGAATTGGGGGTTAGGTGCCTTGCTCAAGGGCACTTCAGTCATGACCTGACCGGGGATCAAACCGGTAACCTTCAGGTCACCAGACCAGGTCCTTAACCACTAGGCCATGGCTGCCCCCAGTTCTTTAAATAAAACAGGGTGCCCACTCACACCTGATTGTCATCCCATTCATTGAAAACACCTGACTCTAATTTCACCTTCAAATTAACTGCTAATCCTAGAGGTTCACATACTTTTGCCTCTCACAAATATGTCAAATTGGATAATTTTTCTCACTAAATAAATGAGTAAGTATAATATTTTTGTCTGATGATGATTCTCACCGATGTCTTTCCTCCGTTTGAACTCGTTGATGTTGATGTTCATGATCTTGGATGCAGTCAGAGCTTCCTGTAGTGGACGATGGTCAGGGTGATTACTGGGTGTGGCATGCCACAGTTCGGCCAATAGGAGTGGGTATTTCATTACGCGCTGCACAGGCTTAATAATCAGTGACCCCATGTCCAGCAAGTTGGGTTTTCCTCTAGCAAACACACACACACAGAGCCCAGAAACACACTAATTTTTCCTGAAACACACTGCTCATTTCAACTATAGAACATATAAGGAAAGTTGTACTTACTGCTGGTCATAAATCTGCCTAAAAGGAGAGAAACAACAAATGATTCAACATTTCATAGGTTTAATACTTTTATTTCAGTTTTCATGAGTAGAGTTATGCAAATACCCAGATTCGGACCAGACATGTTTGGCTGTAAAACATCCTGTAGATGGTGCTGTGCCCATATAAGGAGCTCCAGCTGTAAGCTGTTTATCACTATGGGAAAATAGCAGGTCATTTTTGAAAATCATAGCTGTTGTGCAGTGTTGTGAACAAAAATTTCCCAAATCGAATGATTTGAAATCTAGTCTACTTATTCCTTAGAATATCATGGCTTAGGGTTAGGGTAAGCTTAATTTGAGCTGCTAATTAAAGATTCTGCTTCAAATAAACCACATGTCATATCTTCAGTTACAGTAAGTGTTGATTTTTGCTTTCAGTCCCAAACAAACACGAGCACTTAAGTTCTGTCCTGCTGGAGGGTGCCCTCTTGTGCCACAATGCTGATTTGCAATGTGAACCAATATAATGTCCATTCAGTGCTGTGCAGCCTGAAAAAAAATATTTCTGGGACTAAAAATCCAAAAGTTTCTACATTTTTAGTGCAGTGTAGCATATGTTATATTATAACTCATAATAACATATGTTATATTATAACTTCCTATAGTTATTTCATGTGTCCTATACAAGACAGTGGAGTGTTAAGAGATTATCTTTATTATTTAACAACACCAACTCAAACTGTAGCTACTACTGTCAAAGTAACATCTCAAACATCTCAATAACATCTCAAAGCTTGCTGGTTTGTGTGGCTATTTTGGAGGATCCAGTGATATTCTGAAGAAAAATGTACATACAACAAAACATATGGAGTTTGGAACATTTCTGTTGAGCACAGGATGTAGTAGAAAAAAGCAGCTTTGTAATATGGATGTAACAGGACTACAGGATGATGAAGGCTCTGCTGTCCAGAGCTGAAGCTTAATGTTGGGTCAATGAAATGAAAACCTCAGCATTGGAGCAGAAATGTTCGTTTGAGTTCTCTGTTAATGCAATATTTATACTTTTGTACATTTTGTCATAGAGTGTGCTGAACACAGTGTGAGCAGAAGTGAAAGTTATATTTGTATATCACTACTGTAACAGATTAGAGTTGTAGTCAGGCTTACTTTAGTGTGGATATGCAGGTCCTAAAGTGCTGCTGTATTTCCTCCTGTTTCTCGTAGGTCTTCAGCAGTGAACTAGCTTCATCGTGATGATAGCAGTAGATCTTATAAACGTCCTCCACAGCTGATTTGGCCTGAATGAAAACTTCTCCTGCAGACAGAACAGAGTTTAGGTTTCAGAAATGTGGACTGTTCCTCCTCACAGTTCATTACTCCTACTGTAACCATGGAAATACCAGAACCATGGAAATGGGTGTAGCGCAGAGGCGGATGCTCTAAGACTGCAAGGGAAGCTCAGCTTCCCCTAAAATGTCAAAAAATAAGTGATCAATAATATACTGTTGTGTGTACATGTCATTGACTAAATATGCGCTACAACGCGCTCAACTTTTGTTCAGAATCAGCTTCTTATCACTGCGGCTTTCATCTCACTCATTCCCGCAGCTTCACAGCGCTTTAAACAGGTCGGACGCTCAGCGTCCACAGACTTCAATGGTAAAGCAAAGCGTGCAGCGAAATGAGACGAGTCATTGGATGAATCCTGGCCTTTGTCCCGCCCATCGAACGCTCAGCGTCTCTGGGGGTCTATGGGACAGTGGGCTGGCCTCGGCTGGCCCGGACGCTCAGCTTCTGCATGATGATTGGATGATGTGTCTGAGGCTGAATTCCTTTTTGATTGACAGCTAAATAAGCGAATCAGTGATCTTTTTGTGTAAACCTCCGTGGGAGCATTTTTTAAATTTCAATAGTGTTTATTGAGGTAGTTTATAGACTAATATCTCCTAGTGATTAGTAGTGTTTAGTAAGTTTATTTATGGACTAATATCTTCTATTCTAGT
>BRDA01091257.1:0-22211 GCA_036984385.1 Crenuchus spilurus
ATTATGTGTGTGTGTGTATATAAAATATTTTTCTTCTATTTTTGCATACATGTACTTATAATACATATACACACTTCATATACATTTGGGACCTATATGTATGTTAGGGTATAAAAATAAACCTGTGTGGGTGTGGCTATGATGAAATAATCTGTACATATATCATCATACAATCTGTCGCTGTATTACCATTAAGGCACATTAATGCCTCAGCTGCTGTTGTGAATGCAAATTGCCTCATATTAGATATGTATCTAGTTATCCTGAAGTATTTTAGCTTCCATAAGAAGTCATTGAACGTGAAGGTTATCTCATTACGTTTCTATATTTTCTGATTGTTCATGCACAAATGAAAATCTTCACACAGCGCCTTATCATGACTCTTCCTGTGGGGTGGAAAGAGTGAGTAACCACTTCTAACCTTTCTGTATCCCCACTATAGATAGCAACTAAATCCTATTATTACAATTATCCCGAAACATCCGCCTGTGGAGGAGACAATGTGAGCACACTCACCGAGCGCTCACCCAGCTCGCGTGAAAAAGACATGAATATGTTTCCACAGCATTTAAATTATTAATAAATGTTACACGAAAACAAGTAGTCTTTAAACTGATCCTTAGCAAGGTTCATCTCAAGGCCATGGAGGACACAAAGCCTCAAAGTGCCATGTGAAATCCTCTACAGCAATGGCACCCACTGCCAGCTTTACAAGGAAAGCCTATAAGACACCCAGAAATCTTTTGGATACTCGATGTGAGAGAATCCACAAATCCTAAGCCAGGTCTGGGAACTCAGTTCTGGTGGGCTAGATTTCTGAACACGAGTTTTTTTTTCCTAAAGCACAACTAATTCAACTTAGCAGGTAATTACCAGAGTTATGTCAGAGTAGAGAAATCGCCAAACTCCCTCAATACATCTCTAAGCAATGCTTTTTTGACAGTCGTTTGTAGAAAAATTATTTACCATACTGAGACAACTTACGAAATGCCTTTAGTGTAGTAAAAAACAAATAAGTGTGCTAAATCAACCTAATAACTACCTTTTGGATAGTGAAAATTGATTTTGAAGGCTTAAAAACAACTTTAGCTGCAATCTTTGTTGAGTAAAGATTATTTGATGTGCTAAAAACAGACTAATGTGAACTTTTTGTATAGTCACAAATGATTTAATGTGCTAAAACCACCATAAGCTGAGCTTTTGGGTAGTCAAAAATAATTTAGGACTTTTTCACAACCTTTTAGAAAAGTGTTTACACACTGCACACGAACTGGACCATGGTTCACTAGATCTGGACCAAGACCACCTCTTTTGGTTGGACTAGGGGTGGCCAACCCTGGTCCTGGAGAGCCGCATTCCTGCAGAGTTTGGTAATGTCACTGCTCTGACACTGCAATTAAACCTGCTAATTGCCTGCTGAGTTGAATCAGGTGTGTTTGATCAGGGAGATCACCAAACTGGGCAGGAATGTGGCTCTCCAGGACCAGGGTTGGCCACCCCTGGGTTGGACCAACGGAGCAAAACCTTGGTTCACCCCTTTCACATCTTCTATTTTGGTACAAACCAAACTGAAAAGTCTGAAAATCCGGATCAAATAATGTAGGTGTGAAAACAACTTTAGTGTGATAAAACAACCTAAGCAGAACGTTTTGTATAGACACAAATGAGTTAGTGGGCTAGAAACATCATAAGAAGTGTGTTTTGAATTGTCCAAAATGATTTAGCATGCTAAAATCAACCTAAAAATTGTTTTCTACAGTCAAAAAGTATTTCCTATAACAACCTACGATGTGCCTTTTTAATTTAGCATGCTAAAGATAACATAGATGCTTTTTGTGTATCCAAAAATCCCTATTATAGGCCACCCAAATGAATCTTTTTTTCCTGTAGAGATGTGTATGTAGCTTAATGTCCATGATTTGTTTGACTTGAAAATAAAATATATTTTTCATAATGACATTTATGACCACCTTGACACTAAAATAATGGCGGTCCCTATATATATATATATATATATATATATGCCGCCTTTTAGTGTGTGATTATGATGACCAATTTCCAAATGGCTTTTCACCACATTCAGATGCACTCCTGATAGTCTACATTGGCTTACAATGACCTTACTTTAGTCCTCCATGAGTTAACTAACACAGTCTATGTAGGAGTAAAATGATGGCAAATTTTTACTTGAGAGAAATGCTAAGATAACTTTTACATCCATACAAATATTTGTCACCAAATAGAAGTAGTTGTTTTTCCAGGCAGTTTTGTACAAACAAAATAAAAACATTAAGAGATACTTAAATATTATTTTCTGGTGTATTTTTGCAAGAAGAAAGTTTAAAAGTACTACTAAGGCAGGAGCTTATTTCTATTTCCTCAAAGTGACTGGATTAGAGAGAGAGGAAAGATGCAATACATGGAACCAGCCCAAATTCAAGGATGGCCAATACTAGGGAGGGGGCATGACGCTAGTATGGAAAAAGACATCCTAAGCAGTACCTTTTTGTATAGTAAAAAATGCGTAAGCATGCAAAAATGATTAAAATAGCATTATTTTAATTTTAGCGTCACTAATTTATTATTAATTCTAGTTATTTGAAGCCCATACTTCATATATAGTCATTATGAGGTAAAAGTAAGCCAGTTTGCTAATTTATAGAAGCCATAGGTAAACTGAAGTTTTTTTTAATATATATCATTATTGAATATCAATAATCCAGTCAAACACAGTAAAGCAGCCTTTTCTCTACAGGCCTAAATCAGATCTGCACTCTGATTGGCCACCAGGCAATATAATAATAATAATAATAATAATAATAATAATAATAATAATAATAATAAAGAAGCATGTGCCATGTATTATTTAGTGTTATATTTTTAAAAAATTTATGATAAAATCGAATATTTATTTATTCATTGATATCTCTGAATTTTTATTTTTATATGATGAAAAACATCTTAATCTGGTCTTGTCTTGGTCTCGGCCTCTTCTGGTCTCAGTCTTGACTCCTAAAAATCTTGGTCTTGACTCAAACTCAATGTGTCCCAGTCTTATTCTTTACTCGGACTTGATTACTAAAAGTCTCAGTCTTGACTCTGAATCAATGTGTTCCAGTCTCAGTCTTCACTTGGACTTGGCTCTAGCAGTCTTGACTACCACACTAGCGTTAGGCCTAAGTTAACAAACAAATCTGGGGATTTGTAGGTTACAACCAGCACATTAAAACATGACAGTTGCCTTGTTTACAGACTTGACCACATTAAAAATGAAAACCTGAAACAAAAGTAACTGTGTTGAGTTTAAAAAGAAGTCAGTTTGAAATTGCAGACGTGTTAGCAAATGGCAGTTGAACGATGTGACGTAGATGGAGGATTATCATGGCTCTGAATTGGCAGCCACGTCGTGACGCAGGCATCGTCCCCGCAAGGTACGACTGAGCAGATGGCTGCCCACGGCCAATAAGAGGACCGTCCTGGTCAGAGGTCAACAGTGAGGTTTTAAAAAAAACTGCCTGTAATCCCTCACAGTGATGGCGGCTCAGGTCGATGAGGACAGGAAGAGTTACCTTCTTCCTTAAAAGTCCTGGAGGATGTAAAACAAGCCCTTATGGTCATGAATAAGTCATCACTGTCATATCAAATCCTCATATATACCCACAATGGCAGCTCTACTTGGAAAAATGAAAATGTCCTTAATTATTCATGTAAAGTAAAAGTTTGTCCATCATGTAATATTGAGTCAAGTACATTTGCAAAGATGTCAGAAGAAAACCTTGTATCAGAAAAATAATAATCCATTCAAATATGGAATTTTTCACAAAATGTAAGCTACAGTTGATATTTCTAAATACTGTACAAAATTAAATACAAACTAAATTACCATGGATTTTTACTGTTAAATTTCTACAGTACGTTTCTAAACATTCAATGCTCTTTGACCTTTGAGTACAACATTAAAGAGTCATCGCAACAACCTCCAACAGTCACCATCCACCTGGATGTGACTGGTAGCCAGTTCACCAGAACTCTCACCACATATTAGCTAGACAGAGAGATGAGAAGAGACCAATTTTGAAGACGAAGATGATTAGGAGTAGGAAAAACATCTCTACTCTTTTAGTATGACCAGGGAGCCTTTTCTGACTTCAGAAATCTGGACCTTTGTCATTTTACATCTCATCTGAAAGATGGTACCGTTTTTACGCTACAGTGTGCACTGGGACATTGGGGTCCACATAGAGCTCAAGAATCATGCTTCCTGTATCTCACAAACATCACTCCCAGCAGAACCATTCCTTGGAGGTCTCCCATCCAAGTACTAAGCAGACCAGACCTGCTTAGCGTCAGTGATGTGATGCAGACATGGCTGGTGTCAATTTGATGCAACAGAGAAGTCTATGCTTGTATATAACCAGTGGTGGACAGTAATGAAGTACATTTACTTGAGTACTGTACTTAAGTACATTTTTGAGTATTTTTACTTTACTTTAGTATTTACTTTTTGGTGGACTTATGACTTTCACTCCACTACATTTCAAAGACAAACATTGTACTTTCGACTACATTTCTAGGAAGCTTGCCATTACTTGTTCCTTTTGGCTCAGCATAGCTTTGTAGTCGACTGTTGTTGTTTTTCTTTACTGAAATGCAATTGACCACACGCTATGCTCCTCACAAGAAGGGGAACCAATCACAGTTTCCGCTCACACCTGGGATTTGAAATTCCGCCATCGTCGACTTGAGCTGAGCTCCCACTTTCATTCAAACAGAATGTTTTAGTGAGAAATAAAATGGTTTTTTTAAATTGGATTTATTTTATTGAGTTTGTTTTGCTGAAAAAATTGTTGACTCAAGTATTAATCTAGATTAATCTGTGCAGAGCTTTCATTTTTTTGTAAGCTTCTATGTTAAGTATGGTAGTTCTTAGTTACCAGTGTTACTGTTTGGGAAGAAAATCTCCTGGGTTATTTTTATGTTTTGTTTGTTGGGTTTTTTTTTTGGGTGGGTGGGGGGTGTAAATATAAAAACAATGACAAAAATAGTTGTCCTATTTTTTTAATTGCATTTTTATGCTGAAGTTTACAGGTGGTGTAGACTTTTTGTTGCAGAGTGGTTCTGCATGTCAATACATCATCAGGTGGTTTCAGCAAGTTACAAGGTTCTGTAAAAGCACTCAAAACAATACAGCAATGTACTGATATTAGAAAATATCATTTGTACTTTTGAATACTTAAGTATTTTCAAAAGTAAGTATTTCAGTACTTTAACTTGAGTAAACTTTTGACTGAGCGTTTATTTGTAGTTGAGTCAGATTTGACCACGAGTATCAATACTTTTACTTAAGTACTAGAGTTGAGTACTTTGTCTACCACTGTATATAACTAACCAATTTGAAATCATTGGTGGCTCCAGGCACTCATTCCTCACTTCTAGGCCTAACCAAAGAAAAACAACCAGATTACATTGTTCTCCTGGATAATAATTCTTACATTCTCAGCGCAAATGGATGGTTATGGGGTCGGCTTTCCCATTGCTGAGGTGGCATTAAGGTTGTCTTCGACCTTCCTTAGATTGTATTGTAATTTTTATGGAAATTTGGCATTTGCATGCCATGTATCTGTATTGCAGTTTAAGTAAATAAATATTTGCAAAACTACCTTTTTGCAATGTAACAAGCAGCTGAGGATCTTAAATGACCAACCAATGAGGTTTTGAGGTGACTGCAATGATGTCCATGTTTGTAACTACCTACAGCACCATCTGCCCTCGCATCATGTGAAGGACGACATGAAAAGTCGAAGCTAGGCTTTAGAAAGACATCAATTCCCATGATGCTGTGCTGCCGTGGCCTTCTCATTCATCAAAAGGTGAACTTTAGGATGAAGGCTTTCTCCATTACTGTGCATTTCTGCTTAGTGATGGCTGTGGTATTTTTAAATGGCTATTGGAGTGAAAGAGAGAGAGGAAGAGAAACTAAAGGTGGAAATAAGAGGGATTATTGAACTCTGGCTGTCTGTGGATTGGCCCGAGCGTGTGATTACATGAGCACTGACACGGTGAGGGTTTCTGGGGCTAGGCCAGGGCATGTGCGCGTACGGAAGTGAACAGATCCTCCCAGGCACAATCATGCTTATGATGTCACTGAGGTAGGCTAAGTATGTGGCCAAATCTCCCTACATAGCACAAAGTGTAAAACGATCCTGTTCCTGCCCCCAGCACTGAAATAAATAGCCGCGGTGCTCATTTCACATTTCCTGAAATAAATACGGATTAATGGAATATTAAAGCATTTTTCAGCCTAATCTATATCGGCTGTATCTGTAGCATTAGGACAATTATCGTGGACCAACACTGCAATCCATTTTCCAAAACTTTCAGAATCAAAATTGAAACCACGTACAGCCAAGAAAGAGATGCTAAGATGTGTGAGATAAAATTATCTCGATCAAATAATTTTCCTTCAAACATTACTTCTTGAGACAAGCAAACATACTTTCTATCCATCAATTATCTTCCACTTAATTCTGATCAGGGTCGTGGTGAGCAAGCATACTAGCCATCTCCAAAAATTACAATATTGTAAAAAAATATATTAATATTTTTTGTTCAAAAAGGCAAATTGTCATGTTTTATATTCATAATTTTCATGAGCCATAAGCCATACTGGCCATAAAATTAAAGCAAAAAAGGCTTGAGATATGTCACATTACATACAGTCATGGCCGAAAGTGTTGGCACCAAATGAAGTTTTTCCAGAAAGTAGTATTTCTCCCATATAATTTTGGGCCAATAATTTTGTCTGGCCCATTTTTGGAGTTTTGTGTGAAATTTGCCTTTTTTCCCCTGTTTTTCTGTGTTGTTCCAATACACACAAAGGAAATAAACGTGTGTATAACATAACGTGTAATTGCAATAATTTTCTGGGAGAAATACTTCATTTTCTGGAAAAAATTCAGGGGTGCCAACACTTTCGGCCATGACTGTATAATGAATGAACTTTTTGAATTAAGAAAAATAAATTTTTCACAATAAAATTTTTTTTTCTCTTTACATTTTAAACAAAAATTGGTAGCCATACAACCCGCCCATTTGTTGTCTCTCTCCATCACTTGTAATGTCTCTGACTCTAGGAGGGTGCAGACTAACACAGGCCTCCTCTGATGCATGTGAAGTCAAGCTTCACCTCTTTTCCAACTGCTGTTAATACATTGCCGCCGGACAGCCAACGCGCTCAGAGGAAAGTGCAGGAAAGCCCAGTTCTGATGGGCCGCCTGAGCGCCAACCGACATTACTTAGTAGTGCTGTGAGAGTGCCATCTTACCCACCCGGAGACAGCATAGCTAATTTTGCTGCGGATGGCAAGCAGCATGACCCTCAGATCATAGTGACAGCGATTTAGTCCACTGAGCCACTTAAGTCCCCATAATATTCAAATTATTGATGTTGCACTGTATCTGCTAATCACACCCCAGAGAAAATTTATACTCATTTCTGATTGGCTAGCAGGTATTTAATTCTGTATAACGGAACACCATGGAAGTAGAACCAATTGTTCAATATCAGTGCTCTTGAAACGTTGAATGGGAACTTCAGCAACCTAAATACTAAATATACACTGACTGAAAGAGAAACGGCCAATAACAAATGTTTGAAAATTAAGGACTTTGTGATAAACTTTAATCTGTGTGGACACAACAGTACCGGTACTTTTGAACAATGACAATAATGGACAAGTAAACTAAAATTGCCTAGCTGATGTTATCTTTGTTCATGACAAAAGGGACTCGACTGCACTTCACCTTATCCATTAACCCACAAAGGTTCATGCCAGTGTGATCAAATCACATCTGGTTCAAGACATCACAGCATAAAAATAAAGAAACACTGATCATTGGCATCGACTTCTGCCCAAAGTTCTGTCTTGACACACTGTTATAATTTTAGTTTGATGTTGATAAACAGATAACGTGAGGCAGGAGGGGCGAGATGCCTGCAAGGAAGCCACACAATGCAGCAAAACCTGCCCACACTTCACTAAAGTGGTAAATAGTTGTTTATAGCTTCATTTGATCTCATTTTCAACATCAAATGTTTACATTAATGACCTGTTAACATTTTACATGAGCAATTTTTTGGCCAAAATAGCCTGAAACTCCCAATGGTTAATTAAGGATGACTTTTAAATGAAAGAACATGTCTAGAAGTAAACTCTCAATTAGGAATAATAGATATTCTGCATACATTTGATTTCAGTCCACAAAGGGTCTAACATCACCAAAATTGTTACATCCCTCCATCCATCTATCCTTCTTCTTAACCACTTAATCCTGGTCAGGGTGAGTCCTTCCCTTTCATTGGGTGCTGGGTACTGTAGCCAGGACAGGGCGCTATTGTTTAATTGTCCAAAAAGTGCCATTTCATAATGCAAAGAAGCATTTAAGATGGTTGAAGAAGCTGTGAGGAACCTCTTTATGAGAGTGAGGATGAAATAAGCCTGAGGTCTGTATTTCAGTGCTTTTTTTCTATCTATTCATTACGGTTTCCAACTTCACTGCTTGTCTCATTTTGGCTGTTGTTGTATATGTTAGTGCCCCCTGGCTAAGCTCTATTGCTTTTCTAAGTAACAGTAAGCGAACCCATCTTCTGCGGAGTGTTTGGTCAGTACCACTGTGGACCCCGTGCCTGGTTTTGGGTGCAGCTGTCCTGTCTGAGCTCTTTGTGACCTGGGTCGGTCTTTTAGTCCTTGGAACATCTGGCCCCTGAGCTAAGCAGATTAATTGGAAGATCTGGGTGCTCGTTCGGCTCCACTGCCTGCTGAGTTACTGCACCAACTTAACCAAGGCCTTGTAAATGAGCGCGAGAAAATATCTGTCTGCAGGAATTGTTTGTGGGCAGGCAATCAGGCAGAACATGAGGATTTGTCCTTTAATCATGCACTGTGGACTGGATTTAAACAAGTCTGTGATGACTAGATGGGCACATGCACGTGGACCAAAAGAACAGAGGCATGACAAAAGCTGAAATTTTGAGAAAAATGCTAAATCGGAATGGCGTGATTAACACCAACCATTAGAGGTCAGCACTGCGGACAATTCTGCACAGGACTACATAATATAATATTGAATATATTCATTTTAATACAATACAGTCACTTTTAATACAATGTTACAATAATGCATGGAGTTCATTCAGATTATATGTAGAGGTGGGTAATCCAGTTCCAGAAAGTAAAAATCCACCCCAGGATTTTGTTTCAACTGCCTTGTTGGTTCTGCTGCAGTAGAGCCACACATGAAGTTGAAGCAAAATCCTGGGATGGATTTTTACTTTCTGGACCTGGATTACCCACCTCTACATATAATTTAAAAGGTCATTTTTGTTCATAATTGAATTTAAAAAGGTGAATTGTCACATATTTTATATTTATTACACATTTCAAACCTTTTTATTTGATTTATTTTACTCCAAATTAAATATTCTAATCATTTGAGATTTTGGATTTCTGAATTTTATGAGCTATAAGCCAATCTGTTCAACATTAAAACATAAAAAGGCTTGAAATATGTCACTTTTAGTGTAATGTATATAAAATATATAGCAGTTTTCCTTTTTTGGATTCAATTAGGAACAAAAATGTCACGTTTAAGTCATTTTGGAGCATTTTTAAACCATGTAAACAGTGCAAAAATGGAGATACAACAGCAATAGAGACAATAGATAGAGATGGAAAGAAAGAGATAAAATGGAGATAGACAGTTGTTTGTACATCTTAGCAGTGGTGCATATATACATCCTACAGCTGCTCCATCCTTGAATGGGGCTGTAAGATTTTGACACAGTGTCTAGTTGTGGTACTGGAAACCCATTCGCGGATGTGTTGTGTTGAACATATCGACAGTTTGCTCAGTATCAGTCTCAAGAACATCATCGTGAGGAGCGTGAGATAAAGATAAAGCCTCTCTCCGGCTTTACTGAGGGAGAGGATGAAGGTTGAAGTATTTCTGGAAAACTCTGATCATTTCTGCCCACAGAGGAAGAGGAAATTCTGTCTGGAAACTCAAGAACGTCTTGATCGATATGGAGGGTTATTTATGGGAGGCTGACACGGGATCTGTTTGACTGGGTGGGTTTTTTATAGGGTGGGTTTATTTCGGAGCTAACCTGGAGATCTGGCAGGGCTTTTGTGCTGAGTAAGTGACATTCAGCTAATGACGTAACACAGCGGAGAGCAGGTGAACTCAGACAGGTCTCAGTAATCTGCGGTACCGGCAGATCCAAGTTCTCATTTTATAACAAGTGGAGATTTTGAACTTTCTCTGCATACCTCAGTCAGTCCATAATATCTGTAGATAAGATGTTCTGCTATGATCTGATTGCAAAAATACCCCATCCTATACATTATTTTGCAATTATAACATGTAGCATGTAATAGAACGTAGGCACTAAAGATGGGTCTTTAGTAATGACTGTATATAGAACCATAACAACACAAAGCTTATATACAGGGTGTTTTTTTACCTAAACGACCATGAATAACTTTAAAACTAATGAAATGGTGATGATAATGAAATGTGGCTTTAATGTGGTGCCCCCATCAACGTTTGGGGCCCATGCACAGTGTGTGATCTGCGTAGGTGGAGCACCGGCCCTGTTCATGATTGTTTGGGTAAAGAAGCAAATGGGACCCCATGTCGTTTTCTATAATGGAGCGTCACTTCTATGCTTTCAATGAATACTTCTATAGAACCAAGACAATGTTGCAATGGCCACTAGAACTAGAACTGTTTTAGAGCGATTGAAGCCTGCTAATGGTTTATGTACTCATGTTCCTATATGTAACCACTGCCTTTACTAAAGAACCCTTTAGCTGTTCTTCAAGGCTTCTTTGCTAAAGATAATTGCTACATATAGAACCAAGAGAATTCAAAGCTTTAAGACTACTTTGCAGGTGAAATAGTTCTCTGTGATGGATCATAAGCTGTTCTACAAAGAACAATTTAGCACCAAGAAGGGTTCTGCTATTGTTGCAATGTACAGCTTTTTAAAAGAACAATTTAATCATGTAACTGGTTCTCATGCTCCTATATGTAACCACTATCTTTACTAAAGAACCCTATAACAAAAAAGATGGTTCCTTAGTAAAGGAAATGGTTCTAGACCAAATCATGAGAAGACCATGTACAGTTTGAAGTACGATTTCACAATGGAAAGAAGTATATCGGCATGGCAGTGGTTCTTTTACTTCTCGTGCTATCTATAAACCACTACCTTTATTAAAGAACCTATCTTTAAAACCATTTTCAAGAGCTCTACATGGAATCATTAAAAAGGCAAAGAACCAGAGATGGCACAGTTTCCATGGGACCAGGGAAAGAAGTCTTTAAGGCATGCAAACGGTTCTTTAACTTCTTACAGTGCTACTTATAACCTTAAGAACTTGTCTTTTAAAAATGGTTCAAAGGTTCTAGGAAAGGAAAAGAACCATATACAACAATACAGCAATCAATCTGTCAATGAATTTCACCATGAACTACACAAATGCAAAGGTTTAAATAGTGTATATAAGTGTTTTTGAGGCTCCAGTCTTTAGAAAAGCACTTAAACAGTATTTTACAGAATAATGATCGTAACTGTGGAGGCCTGTTGTTTTACTGACCTGAGCTTTAACGAGTTAAGAATAGCTGTGGTAGTGTTGGACAGGCAGAAGGGCAGCCCCTGCGCTGCCGAGGATGACGGGGGGTTTTGTGTGCATCAGGCTGAGGATCGGCCTGTACATCACTGAGAGTCAGCAGGGCCGCATTTATTGACTAATCACTGTAATCAACATACACACCCATCCACTGTGAGCTTCCTGACTTCCTCCCCCACACATCCAAAACACATCACACAGCACTCCCACTACGCCTGTTTAACCCTTAGAGCCCTGCACTCATTACTCTCCCATTCATTACGTAATCACACTGGACACTAGTGGTGCATCTCAAAACATTAGAATATAAAGGAGATCATTTGTGGTTCATAATTTCATCCAGACTCATAACTCATATTTTCATTACATATAAAATGACATAAAGCTCATGAAAATCTGATTCTTCGTGATTAATGGGCCAATAGAAATGCTCCAAAGGGCTTCACAATAACTTACATTAAAGGTAAAGAGCATTTTTGTGCACACGTATTGTTTTACAAATTCATGTTGTACCACAATTTCAATTTCCATGCTCCGCCCAAAAATGCATGATTGACATTAAAAATACATATAGAAGGCGCTGCCACTATGATTCGAGGATCTCAAGTTTGAATCCTGATCATGCTGCTTGCCATCGACAACCGGGGCCTTGAGAGAGCAGAGTTGGCCATGGTTTCTTTCGGATGGGCAAGATGGCGCACTCTCCCTAGCACTATGAACAATGTCGACTGACTTGGGCGATCCATCAGGACCGGGGATTTGCGCTTTCCTCCGAGCACACTAGCTGCCCTGCCAGCAGTTCAAAGAAAAAGGGGCTTGATGTCACTGGTATCTGAGGACGCCTGTGCTCATCTGTCCCCTCCCAAGAGAGTCAGGGGTATATTGCAAAGGATAGTGATAAGGAGAGTTGATAAAAGGGGCGGGGTTAATTGGCCACTAAAAATAAATTGGGGAGAAAATCAGGGGTAAAATTATGAAATTAAAATGCATATAGGGTTCACTGACAAAGTGAAATGGGACAGTTATAGCTATGTAGGATTTCATTTTACAAAAGACAGAAACTGTCCCAGTAACTCTTCGTTCACCCTATATACTGTATATATACATACATGGTCATATCAGAATATTATGATCACCTCTGGTTTGGAATGAACTTGGGTGGTAGCAACCCGGAAACTGCTAACTTTGTGGGATTTGACAATTTCACACACAATTAATTGCAATAATTTTCTGGGAGAAATACTTCATTTTCTGGAAAAAATTCAGGGGTGCCAACACTTTCGGCCATGATTGTATATATATATAAAACAGTGACATCACTAATTGGATTTTTCAGTTACTGGTTTTGTTTTAAATGCTGAACTTTTTCACTGAGCAAACAACACAAAGGACTCGTGGCTTTATGGTGGGGTTGTGTTTAGACGGTAAAGACATCAAGGCTTGATCCTAAAAAGATGCTGGCACGTCGCCTGGGGGGGCTCTGAGCCTGAGTGGGCCGGCCTGGTGGATGTAATAGTATGCACTTTTGTTGTCACGTCATGTTAATAACACACAGTGTGAGCATCATTACAGCAAGGGGCGTTCCAGCTCCGATCTGGTCCCAGCCAGATTTTACAGACTAAAAACACCCTAAACTAAAACTGCTCCATACAGACATATATTAGCATTATATTGTTACACTATGTGAATGACATACCCATGTTCCACCCATAAATACATTCTGTCATAGTTACTATTGCTAAATTACTGCTACACCATGCCCCGCCCACAAGTGCATTCTTTCACAGTTACTGTTGCTAGGTTACTGCCACACATTGTGAATGACTTATTTATGCTCCGCCCACAAATGTATTCTGTCATAGTTACCACTGCTACATTACTGCTACATCATGCCCCACCCACAAATGCATTCTTTCAGAGACTCCATGAGTTTACTTAAGTTGGGCAACCGACTTAAACCAATTAATTAATTTCAAGTTAAGTCTTAAGATTTTAACTTAATTAAACTATTAAGTCTAAATGAAAGCTCTACAGTTGAGATGAAAGTAGAATCCGCCTGTTTACGTACTGAAAAGGTATTAAAATACTTTAGTAAAATATCAGTTTGTTTAAAACTTTGTAGTAAACCATTATCATTTACAATGTGCAGTGCAACGTCCAAAAAAATCAGAACATTGTGAAAATAAATTCAAAAAGATCCAGAAAATTTTGAGTTTGAGTGAATTACTATTCCAACAGCTATCAACATTAAAACACAAAAATGCTTAAAATATATCACTTTATGTGTAATGAATATAAAATCTGAGTTTTTAAATTAAATTATGAACAAAAATGAACTTTTTCATGACATGCATATTTTTGGAGAAAGCATTATTTAATTTATACAGTGGTAAACCAAATATGTTTACATAAACTGATTATAGCAGTGAATCCAATACTAAAGGAAGCCTTGTGTATATTCTAGTGATTTCACTGCTGCCAGCGTTGACATGCACATGGCATAACTCCTCTGGCAGTAGATATAATCAAGCAGCTCTTTTCTTTCTGGGCTTGGAACCGGCCCTGTTGGGTTCATTGGGTTATATTTTATTCATGTGAAAATGCTGCACAACTGAAACCAGTACATGTAATACAGCACTTTTCTGTAGAGCAGATGGCTCGTTTGTATTTTGTGATATATTGTGACATGTGATATCATTGCAAAGGTCAACACTGTGAGAATGTTTAACCGACTATACATCAGCTCAGCTTGAAGCACAAAAGGAACAGCGATCCATCATAACAGGCCCTAAAAATCAGCAGAAACACGAGCCCAGGCTCAGGTTTTGTTGAGACAGGCACTTTTCTTTCAAAGTGTAAACAATCACAAAAGTGTTCACATCTAGACTAAACTTGTCAACTCTGATTTGGATCATCATCATAAACTGACACAGTCATGTCAAGATGTTGATAGCAAGCTTAGAGTAAATTCAGGCAAGAAAACAGTGACGAAAGTTTGATGCCAAACGAGTTAATTTTCCCGGGTTGAGTGAGGTGTGCCTCGCTGAAACATGATGCTACATCGTAGCTACTAGACTTCATGAGAGAGATCTTTACCCACAGATGCCGAATCTTTTCTGGACAAATGTAGTGACTTTTGGCAAAGGACTGGGGAGGTTTCCCCTCAAACTCTTTGCTGTCAAGTGTGTTGCGTTGGAGAAAGGCTGAATTAAACTGCAAGAAAAATGTTTGCAGGGTTCAAGACTGCACTCAATGTACATTCTATACAGTTAACAACTTTTATTTATCAACTGCTCTGAAAGCACTATCTTATATATGACTATGACATCTGTAATATTTGAGCCACTAGGTTCCATGAATTATGAGAAAATCCTATGAATTTAGTAGAACCCCAAGTATCACAACACAATATATTTACAGTGGAACCTTGGTTATCATTTGCCCTGGTTATCAGCACACTTTTGTTTACTTTTTTCAAGGAAGTTTTGTCCCAGTTACAGTTCATCCGCCCAGTTTTCATTGGCATCCCCTGGTGACTTTCCGCTAATTCGATGTGCATCATAGTTAACTACTTGTTAGTGCACAACACACTTTTTTATTTTCTCCTTTTATTGTTTATTTATTAACTTTATCTGTAGATTAATGCATGTATACCTTGCTCTTGCTTCTTATTGTACTGCTGTAATACAAGTATTTCCCTCTGGGATTAATAAAGTGATCTATCTTATCTGTCTGTCTATCTAATTTCACGTAAACAAAGCATCCACCCCTTCATTCATCACTCACCCTTGTGTTTATTCCGGCTTTGTTTTTCATTGTTTCTCGTTGATAACATTCAAAACAAACTAAAACGTCACCCTAAAGCGACGGCGCGCAGCAATACCACCTGAAAACAGGTGCGAAAACACATCAGCCAAGAATGGGAGTACAAAACAAAGACTGGAAAACACCGGCACACTCTAAAACGGAGCGTAACCTTGCAATAATGTAAAACTATAGTTATAGTGTCTTGAACAAATCAATTGGATTTACATTAATTCTTATGGGAAATATTTCTTCAGTTATTGTTTGATTCGGTTATCTTCAGGCACTTTAGAACAGATTAGTGATGAAAACTGAGGTTCCACTGTATATGTCTACTTCAATATTGTCTTACAGCCCTAGAATGTATAAGGCAGAAGACTGGAAGAAGTCAGGGCTTTGGGAATGGCCCAAACGTTATTTATTCTATAACTAAATTAAGAACGGGGAGAAAAACACGGCAATAAAATAAGATAATGACATAAAGTATTGACATCCAATCAACTATCCATTAGTATGCAGTTTATGCAGTCACCGTAGAGAAGGCACAGTTATTTAATCTTTTTATGATCTGTGCACTGCCAATATTGATCATATACTCAGGAACAATATCACAATATCTTTTCCAACTACGTTTATTCCACGTTTGATAACCCAAGCTTGTTTACAATAACGAGATCTTCTGACCATAGTGTCACCTGTATTGGTGTTTGTGGTCAGCTCAGGTGCTCTGTGATAGATGAGCTCTGCTACGACTTTCATTAGGCCTGTAACTTCAATGACTTTGTTGACTTTGAGCTCCCCAAATGCCACAAAGTTCTCCTTTTTTAGCCTTTATTTGGAAGTTCTCTGTTTTGCCCCAGAGAGACGCCCACTCCAAGTTCTTTAAGCTGTTTAAAAAATCGTTCTGCAGATTGATCTTCTTGGAAAGACTTCTAGCGCACTTGTCTTTAAGCTTCAAGGCGGATTCAGATGGAGTTAATAGAGCTGAGCTTTCAGGGTTAGTCTTCTCACAGTGGAGCTCTTGTACTGTATTTAAAGCGATAGTTTCGTAAAAAGAACTAGTTTAGAGACAACAGTGTAATAGACATCATCAAGTCCATTATTGAACAAGTCTATGATTATTGAACAACTCAACACACTGAGTGGTCAATTAGGCATGCTAATCTGGTGTCCATTAACTTCCATTGCTTGGTAGCTGCACTGGCTTCGTAGCTCTAGCAAAAGTTAAATAATAATAATAATAGTTGCACCAAGTATCAAAAGTGTCAAAACCTTTCAATTTTTTGGCGATCAATTCTATACTGTAGTTTCCAGTTCTGTGATACCAGTTTTACTGTATTCTACTGTGTTTTGCTGTATTTTGTAACAGACATGTTAAGTAAACTGTAAAAATGTGTCTGCGTTCTATCAAATAAACATTTGGCATGAAAGACAGACAATGACGAGGGTTTTTAGCATCTAGATTTGGTATCAAGTATGACACTAGGTATTGTATCAAAATCAAAATTCTGTTAAATTAGCAATCCTACATGGGTGGCCGACTACATTCGGGATATAGAAAATGTGTAAACTGGATTATTAGGTAAACTGTCACTTTAAATGTTACATCTTTCTTTATTGTCCTCTTTCCCATGAGGTCATTCATGTGGCCAAAGGATGTAATGTGGTGGTGGTGGTGGGGGGGGGGTTGGGGGGGGTGCCATTTTAATGGAATGAAATCCATCCAGTCTTGTCATAAATCGGAGAGAAAACGAGAGTAATTACTAGAAAGATCTGACCTCCAGTTTATGGAACATGGAGGACGGAGCCTTAAAAGCTGTCACATGGCTGTATTTCAATATAATCCGCTAAAGATATAGGAGCTATACGGGACACTGATGGCTCTATTGATTATCAGAGTATTAAAAGCGGTCTTTCACTGTAAAGAAAGCTTTTATCCAAGAATTCTCAGTAATTATCAATAAATAAAGACGTGGATACCAAAGACTTATTAGGAATCTAGATACAGTGTGATCAGCCATAATATTAAAACCACCTCCGTGTATCTACACTCACTGTCCATTAGAGTTCAACTGACCACCTTTGTAATTATCAGAAGAAATTACTTCAATATGAAGGCTGAAATCCTTGTGCTATCCTGACATCCACGTTACATCTGGCAATGCCATTGCTGACTGTGTTGCTGGTGTTAGCTTTGCTATTTTGCCACATTTTTGATGCTGTTTGTGTTACATCTCTGATAGTTTACTGCCAAATTGGTAATGTGTTACATAATAATAATAATAACTATAGAATTTACAAATATATTTACAAATAATTACACTTAAATAATGACACTGGGCCTTGAGAGGCTCAGCGGACTAAGGTGCTGCCACTATGATTCAAGGATCGTGAGTTTGAATCCCGAACATGCTGCTTGTCATCGACAGCCGGGGCCTCGAGAGAGCACAATTGACCGTGCTCTCTCTTCCGGTGGGCAAGATGGCGCACTCTCCCTAGCACTATAAATAATGTCAACTGACTCGACCATCTGACAGGCGATCCATCAGGACCGGGGACTTGCGCTTTCCTTCGAGCATGCCAGCTGCCCGGCAGTGATGTATCGCTAACAGTTCAGAAAAAAAGGGGCTTGACGTCACTGGTATCGGAGGAGGCCTGTGCTCATCTGCCCCTTCTCAAGAAAGTCAGGGACATTGCAAGTGATAGTGATAGGGAGAGTTGATAAAAGGGGTGGGGTTAATTGACCACTAAATTAGAAAAAAAACTACATCGGGTGGTAACATTTAGAAAAAACTAAACAAAACAATGACATTTCATAGACTTAAGGGTGTGGTCGTTGACTTTCCTTGCAACATAGAATTTACAACCTAGAAGTATATTCAGTATCTGATGTATGCACTGTATAAATTATTGTTGTATTCATAAAACAACAAAAGACTTTTGAATGATAATGTATGCTGCTGTATTTACCTTCCATAACCTCTTTCTAGGTACACTGCTCTCTCTTTCTCTCTCACACACATACACTGTAGGTCAAACACAAAGTCATGTGACTAAATATGGTTTATTGGAAAACTTTCGCCATCAGCCTTCATCACATTTTGCCTTTACTAATTTTCAACTTCTCCGCTTCGTCCGAGCGCTAGCACTCTTTGTGATGTGGAGTGAAATGTGCCCGAATATTGCGCAATTAGATGTAAAATGTCATAGCAAGTCAAGAAATGCAAGTTCATTGAGCAGTGAATGGCTTTTCATCCAACTTTCATCAAAAAAGCTGAAAATGTGCGAAGCGCTTCACTGACTTTATAGCCACTTAAACATTTCAATATGTCACTGGCCAGCACAGATGGTTCTATATTAAACACAACAGTCTCCATGTCTATACATCTTTCAGTTGATTATTTGGAACACCGTTCCTCTTTGGTGACCTCCAGAACCATGACAGGAGTGTTTTTGTTCAGACACACACACACACACACACACACACACACACACACACACTGCGGTGGGCTGAAAGGATGAAGGCTCACTAGAGTGATTGATATCATCTCACACTCCGGATAATAAAATCTCTCCAGACCCTGAAAGTGTTCTTCCTCTCTCATGTCGTCTCTCGACCCGTGTGGCTCTTAAAAGTGGCGGTTGGGTGCCGGCCAGATTCCTCTGTGTTAGGAAAATGTTACTGAAATGCATCTATTACAGGGGAAATCCTCTACTGCCCAGTCAGAAATTAAAACAACACTCTAAAGGTTTTACTTTACATTCTTAAAAAACATGCTACCATTTTTTCTACTTTCATTCAATTTACTTCCTTTCAGAAAAACGTCCAGCAATCTCTCATTCCATCAATTCCAAACCATCCATCAAAGTTTCAGAACAGTGTCTGTAATGTTTTCATGAGTGAAAAACAAATTGGGTTGGAACAGGTGTCATATAACAGGAAGCTATGACATTGTTTTTGTTCTGTTACTAGTGTTACGTCTGTGACATCTTTGATGTTCTGTTACATCGCTGACAGTCTTGCTAGTGTTACGTCTGTGACAGCTTAATTGTTTTGTTACATCATTGACAGTCTTGCTAGTGTTACGTCTGACAGCTTTGATGTTTTGTTACATCGTTGACAGTCTTGCTAGCGTTGCATCTGTGACAGTTTTCCTGTTTTGTTACATTGTTGACAGTGTTTGCTAGTGTTACGTCTGACAGCTTTGATGTTTTGTTACATCGTTGACAGTCTTGCTAGTGTTACGTCTGTGACAGCTTTGATGTTGTTACATCGTTGACAGTTTTGCTAGTGTTACGTCTGTGACAGCTTTGATGTTCTGTTACATCGTTGACAGTCTTTGCTTAGGGTTTGCTGCATATGAGCACACCAATCAGCTGTAGCAGAGTGTGAAACCATCATCATAGGGCATAATAGTGTACCAGGCAAAATATAATAGCATTCTGAAAGCTTCTAAGTTTGTGGGATGTTGTAGAGCCAGTGTAGTGAAGGTGTACTGAGAATGGACTGCTTGTACATTGAGTGCCATAACAGTGGTGCCCCATGGGCCATTGATTCCATAGAGGAACAACGACTTTGGCAAGTCCTACAGAGCAATTGATGTGCTACAATGGACCGATTGACCTCTATAATGAACACAGGAGCAAACAGAGCCAAGGATGATTATTTCCAGTATTAGGTAGGTGGTCATAATATTATGATAAACTGCACATGTACAAATGCTGCTCTATTGACCTTTCATAACCTCTCTATAGGTACATCTCGCAATCTCTCTTTCACACACACACCCACAACACTGTAGATCAAACACACAGTCCTCTACCCCAACACAGCTACAGCAATGTCATGTCACTTAAGAGTCACAATAAATGTAATCTATTATTCATGCTACAGACACTTAAGTACAGGAGTAAGCTGATCTCCCTGAATCTGATTTAAACACCGTTTTACAAAAGAACTCATGTTTAGTGCTGCTGTATGGATTTGCAAGTTTTTGGCATTTTCTATAAATGTTCTATAGATAGACAAGCTGCATCTAGTATGATCACATGTGTAGCACATCTACTAGTACAATATTCTACTCTATATAATATTTATAATTTAAAAAGATGTTTATTCATAAAATTAACTACTGTTTAGATTTAGCAGATTTCAGTTATTATATAAATTCAACCAACTCAAAAAGTCAGCTCAACTCAACTCATAGATATCAACTCAAACAACAAAAGATATAAACTGAACCAATAAGATATGAACTCAACCAATAAGATATCAACTCAACCAACAAAAGATATCATCTCAACCAATAAGATATCAACTCAACCAACAAAAGATATCATCTCAACCAATAAGATATCATCTCAACCAACAAAAGATATCAACTCAACCAATAAGATATCAACTCAACCAACAAAAGATATAATCTCAACCAATAAGATATCAACTCAACCAACAAAAGATATCATCTCAACCAATAAGATATCATCTCAACCAACAAAAGATATCATCTCAACCAACAAAAGATATCATCTCAACCAACAAAAGATATCAACTCAACCAATAAGATATCAACTCAACCAATAAGATATCAACTCAACCAATAAGATATCAACTCAACCAACAAAAGATATCATCTCAACCAATAAGATATCAACTCAACCAACAAAAGATATCATCTCAACCAATAAGATATCAATTCAACCAACAAAAGATATCAACTCAACCAATAAGATATCAACTCAACCAACAAAAGATATCATCTCAACCAATAAGATATCAACTCAACCAATAAGATATCAACTCAACCAACAAAAGATATCAACTCAACCAACAAAAGATATCAACTCAACCAACAAAAGATATCAACTCAACCAACCAGATGTCATCTCAACCAACCAGATGTCATCTCAACCAACAAAAGATATCAGCTCAACCAACAAAAGATATCATCTCAACCAACAAAAGATATCAACTCAACCAACCAGATGTCATCTCAACCAACAAAAGATATCAACTCAACCAACAAAAGATATCAGCTCAACCAACAAAAGATATCAACTCAACCAACAAAAGATATCAACTCAACCAACAAAAGATATCAGCTCAACCAACAAAAGATATCATCTCAACCAATATTAACTCAATCAATAAAAAATATGAACTCAACAAAGAACAGATATCAACTCTATCAATAAAAGCTATAGACTCAACCAATACAACATGTAATTTGCTGACTGCTGTAAATCATGGGGGAAAGATGCTAAATAAATTAAACTCTGGTGAAAGTAGTGCTGCCCTGTCCTGGATATGGTTAAAAGTGTAATGTCCTACCCATTGCCCAAAGAAGGGGTTTGGAAATTCACTGATACCCTGACAAGATTAAGCAGTTAAGAAAATGGATGGATGGATGGAAAATACTGTTGGAAGGGTTCAAAACTGCACTCATAATGAGTACATTTGTTCCATAAGACCATATAAAATATATACATTTCCTTTAAGAACTGCCATGAAATCTAGTAATTTTCTTTGTAAAAGCTGTGAAATCTGTGATATTTGAGAGAACAGGCCTGTGAAATTAAGCAACATGTTAATAGGTCCCAAGGTATAAAGAACTGTTTCATACATTTCATCACATTTATCTCAGAGCCTGACAAGCTCTTTTAAGTAGCTCTGCCTGATCATGTGATGTGAAGGAGTTAGAGCCATGTGCCCTTT
>BRDA01091260.1:0-23471 GCA_036984385.1 Crenuchus spilurus
TTAACTTTTTTCGCCCTTTGAAAAATCATCTTTACAGCCATTTGTAGTCTTTTTATTGCTGTACTGTTTGCAGTTAAGATGTACACTCATTTCTTTCAGTTTATCTATATCTGCACTAAAAACACAAACCCTTTAGAGTTTTATATATTTCTGCATGAATTTGACCTAAAACATCATCAGATTTTTACACAAGTCCTAAAAGTAGATAAAGAGAACCCAGTTAAACGAGACACAAATATGATACTTCCTCATTGACTTATTGAAGAAAATGATCCAATATGACGTATTTGTGAGAGGCAAAAGTATGTGAACCTTTGCTTTCAGTATCTGGTGTGACTCCCCTTTGCAGCGATAACTGCAACTAAATATTTCCAGTAACTGTTCTTTAAACATTCTTTAGTAGAACGACTTGTGTGTTTAGGGTCGTTGTCTTGCTGCATGACCCACCTTCTCTTGAGAATCAGTTCATGGACAGATGTCCTGACATTTTACTTTAGAATTCTCTGCTTTAATTCACAATTCATTGTTTCATCAATGATGGCAAGCCGTCCTGGCCCAGATGCAGCAAAACAGGCTCAAACCATCATACTACCACCACCATGTTTCACAGGTGGGATAAAGTTCGTATGCTGGAATGCAGTGTTTTACTTTCTCCAAACATAACACTTTTCATTTAAACAAAAAGCTATATTTTAGTCTCATCCATCCACAAAAGATTCTTCCAATAGCTTGTTTGTTAAAGATTAAAGATAGATTTAGTAAACTGCAGATGAACAGCAATATTTCTCTTTGCAACCCTGCCATGCACACCATTGTTGTTTAGTGTTTTCCTGATGGTGGACTCATGAACATTAACATTAGCCAATGTGAGAGAGGCCTTCAGTTGATTAGAAGTTACTCTGGGGTCCTCTGGTGACCTAGCCGACTATTACACGCCTTGCTCTTGTAGTGACCATTCTTGATTGACCACTAACGTGTTGCGAAGTGCAGACTTTGATAGATCTCTGTTCTTTAAATAAAACAGGGTGCCCACTCACACCTGATTGTTATCTCATTAATTGAAAACACCTGACTCTAATTTCACCTTCAAACTAACTGCTAATACTAGAGGTTCTCATACTTTTGCCTCTCACAAACATGTCATATTGGATCATTTTCCGCAATAAATAAATGAGCAAGTACAATATTTTTGTCTCATTTGTTTCTCTTTATCTACTTTGAGGAAAATCTGATCTGGTCATATTTATGCAGAAATACAGAACAATCCTAAAGGGTTCATAAACTTTCAAGCACCACTGTATACATGCATTAAACTCTCAGTGTAGACAAAGCTACTATAATACAGGATCTAGACATGGACTAAAACTCTGTAGACCAAGCTTCGGAGGATCTTACTGAAAGTTGAGCTGAGGTAGGTATCGGCAATCGAAAAATCATACCGAAAGATGAGCTACAACTGGTGTCAACCCCAAAACACAGATCAGCACATCTCTAATTTAAACCTTGAGCTCTCTCACATACCCTACGGCACCAGAGAGAACAAACAGCTCCTCTGAGAGTGACTTGCCTCTGAATCTTCACCAAGTTACACTGGAGTGCGGAGGTGAACTCCAGCACTGTGTAATTACTTGCCTTACTTTGTACAGTCCTGTGTTTACACTCTCACTGTTTATTACACACACACAAAAGCTGCTCGTTGCTTTTTGCTCGGACCAGAGGATGTGATGAGGTAAAGAAAAAAAAAAGAAAGAATACCACCACCTCTGCAAATAAACAACCACTGGGCAGGATGTGGATGTGGTACAGCAACTCAGTAAACAACAAAACAACACAAACATGACGAACCAGATGCTTGTATTAAAAGAAGGCCACAGGCACAGATACCCTAAGTGCCCTCTCCATTTTCTCTTTGTTTGCTTTAATCTCCGGTCCTGATGGCTAATTTTACAGCAGCCAGGTGCTCTTCAAAGGAAGGGGAAATGTTTTAGCTATAAAACAAGTCTCCACTTTTTAGAAGTCAGGGTTTAACTTACTGTAATAACAAGACGACTGAATGCAAAGAGAGCCAAAACACGACTCCTACACATCACCCAGAGGCTTGGTAGATCAAACAGCTCTTAAAGCACATATGAAGACAAGAGGAGAATTTCGCAAAACAAAGCCGCAAGCGATCGGAAAAAACATACAGACATCATCAACATGGATGTTTCACGGATAACATGAAAGACCGTAATGATGCGACTCATTCTTTTCAATATGAAAGCAAAACAGAAAAGCCAATGTTTGTTTCTACAGGCGTCCAAACCTGTCTGTTGGAAATGCACTATTTGGACAAAAGTATTGAGACACACACTAGTGTTGGTGAAGTCAGGATGTTGGAGGATCATCACCTCATCCTTAACTCATCCCAAAAGTACTGGATGGAGCAGCATTATTTTAGAGAATAAGGCTCCACTGTTCCACAGCTTAATGCTGGGGTGGGTTTATACCCCTCTAGCCCATGCCTGGCATTAGGCATGGTGCCAACAGGTTCATATTTATCTGCTCCAGAAATCAAGTCTGAGCTAGCAGTCAGAACATAGTTACAGTATAACACGTTAGTCATTAAAGCAAACCCAAACCAAAGTAAATGAATGTTGTCAAAGAACAGTCGGGGTTTTTTTTTTTTTTTGAGCTCCAGCAAGTTTTTTTCTGCTCCAAAAACCTGATTTGACTCATCAGTTAATTACCAGACACTGATCAGATAAAACACAGTACAGCTGTGCCAGATCCTGTGCCATATGAGAGGCCACTAGCAGAGCTTCAAACTTCCTGCCACAAAGCCCCACCACTCTAAAGACCCTGGGCTCAGGTTGATCTTCCACTGCTGAGCCAGCTCTCTGTAACAACCAGTCAGCATGTACAAGTCAAACGCAGACATGCCCCCATATTGCCCCGGCCTTGAAACAGTGTGTCTTCATCAGGGGAAGAGAGTGAGGGAATGGATTCCAGCAAGTACCATTTCTTCTTTTGGCTTCATTTAGAACTAGTGCAGCAAATTCTAGAGAACGGTTCTTCTTTTCCTTTACACTGAATTAGAACATTAAGGCTATGTTCACATTACAACGCAGAAGTCACTCAAATTAGATTTTTGGCCTTAACCTCCTGCAGTCTGAGGGTATTTCAGACACTTAAAATTTTATTTACAAATTACACTCTAATCTAATATGATTTTTTTCCCCAAACTGTTACACAGACTTCTGTTCAGCTCAGACTCAGCAACAACAGTGTCAAAACAGTAAGAGTGTCATAAATCTATATTCTGATTAAATCTGCTCTAAACTTAGACTTTCCAAAAACCTGTTTTCAGATGTGCAGATATACTGTGAATAAACACTCTAAACATGTCTAGCCAAGACTTTTGAGCTCAGAACTGAATAAACAGAGGTGTTGGCTACACACTGCTCATTACAGTTTTTAGTAATTGTATGTGGTTTTAATTCTAAAGCTTAATTAATGTGAGCTGACACTGTTTTACTCATTCACTAACCCTACATCGAATATTCATGAGATATGTGTGAAACATTCAGGTGAGAGGTCTTTGTTTGGTAAAAATACCACACGTTCCAAGGGCGGTAATCAAACCAATGGAATGTCAAAAATTACCATGTCATTATCATATGAATGTCAAATCACTTTGTTTGGCAAGAAAAACAGCACAGCTGTGCGAGCTGCTGTTACAAAACATGCCTCTGCTTATTTAATCTCCTCACACAAATATCGAAAAATATATTTTGATTCAAGCTATACATATAATTGAAAAGTAGAGCCTTTAAGGTTTCATAGGGATGTTTAGTTTTGTTTCTAGGGTAAAATCTTGCAGTTATATAAGTGTTTTTGCTGAATTTACTTAATATGCTGCAGGAGAGAGGGACAGCCGAGCTGTGTGATCACGTCAAAAATTATTGTTTCAAAGTCACTTTCATAGGTGGTTCTAAGTCTGATTTGAGTGTGCAGAGCATCCAGATTGATCCAGATCTGAACAAATCCAATCACAATCACATTTCAAACCAATACCAAATGTGGTTTGGATCTGGTCTACAAAAATCAGTTACTACCAATTTTTTTTATGGACACAGTTTAGATATAGCAAAACTCTGACTTGGGCTAGCAGTTTCAACATAGCCTTGGAGGCCAGTGTCAATTGCTACTTAACACTGTTGACCAGGAGCCCTCTATAAGCCTTAAGAGATGATCTACTACTAAATATTTTACTCACACAGTCTGTAAGAATGTTCATGTACATCAAATATATTCCAGACCTTAACAAGTGCCATTATTACAAGACAATTAATGTTACTCACTTAATTTAGGATTGGTATTAATGTTATGGCTGATGTGTGTACAGTTGCAACAAAAATGATGAACAAAAATGATTTTGGCTGATTCTGCTAGTTATAAGCGCCGTCGTCATTTCAAAAACTCCATCAACCAACGTTAGAACCAGCATAAGAGGATTCCTGTTGGCCACAGCAGAAAAGAGTGATTCTAAAAAAGGAGAGAAGAAGTAATAGAAGGTCTGTCTAAACACCGCAAAGCTGATTAAGCTCCCACTAAGCTGGACGGACAACACCTACAGCAAAAAAAAACAAAACGCCATTGTCACTTCTCAAGCTTCTGCAGATATGCTAAATCGGTCTTAAACAGAGGACGCCAAATGCTCTAATGGGACAAGTCTTTTATTTCAATTATAGAATGAATTCGGGACTCATGCCTAAAGACCTACTGTGGTGAACAATTTGGCTGCTTAATGAAAGGCATGAGACGCAGGTGTACCAGTCACAGAAATGGAATAAATGGAAGCATATGGTTTCAACAGCACACAAGAGACTCAGGTACTATTAACCTTAATATTGGTTCTTCTCTGTTAAAATGAACATACTGCTGTGAACAACTCATTTACATAGTGCAGTCAGTAAAATTCACTGTAATTCATTAATCCAAGCAAAAGCTATAAAACACACACACACGTAGATACGCACACATAGAAACACACACACACGTAGATACACACACACACACACACACACACACACATAGAAACACACACACACGTAGATACACACACAGAAACACACACACACACACGTAGATACACACACACACACACACACGTAGATACACACACATAGAAACACACACACACGTAGATACACACACAGAAACACACACACACACACACACGTAGATACACACACACACACGTAGATACACACAGAAACACACACACACATAGATACACACACACACACACACACACCTAGATACACACACACACAAACACACAGTGTGTGTGTTCTTACATTCCATAACTTAGCAAAATTCCTCTGTGAAACTGAAAAGGCTGAAGTCACATCTAAAAGTGCTTAAATGTGGTTTTCTGCTGCAGCTCCAAATCTAATTTTCTGTCCACAGTTCTGTACATGGGACGAGATTCTATAATAGTTTTACAGAGTGACTTATTCTAGTCCATTCTTCATCCCAGAATATCCCTGATCTGCACATTGCCCGTTTCTTGCTTGCTAACTCTCTAAGAAATCAGATTATTATTCATTTTTTTCATCTTAAACATTACTCAGAATGTAACAATAAATCTGACGGCATCAATTTGATAACATTATATTCTAAAATTATAATGCACCTCCAGAAATGAGTAAAAAAAATGTAAGTGTCAAATTAATTATTTGCTCATTTGGTCAGATATTTGATATTAATTACAAAAGGTTATTTTAAACTACTAATGAACTGTTCTCATAATTTGGGATTTGGGAGTTCTGACGTTCATGAGTTATAAGCCTGATCAACATTAAAACAAACAAAAAGATCTGAAATATGTCGTGTTATATGTAACATAAAAAATGACAGTTTACCTAATAAACTATTAGCACAAATGTTCTAACTGATGTACTAGTACATTATAAAACTCTCACTGACAAAGTAACAAGTAACATACAGTCATGTCATATCAAATCAGGTCCTTTATCCATGATGACTTTTTACACTCTGCTACAACTGACTAGTGAGCTCACTTATTTATACCTGCAGCAGTCTCCTATTTCCTCATACCGGCAACAAGCTGATAATCTTATGCATTAATAAAGACTGTCAATATTAAGCCATAGCTCTGTTTATAGAAAAGCCAGAATTGACTTCAGTATTTGCTTAAGAAATGCAATAACATGAAACAGTAACCCAACAAGTGAGTCAGAAACAACTCAGTACTGGATGAAAGTAGACATATACTGGAGATACTCTAATTAACCCAGAAAATGATCCAAAGCTGGTTCTGGAGTTGGTCTTTAACCAATGACGATGAGATGCATCACTGGCTGGATTTGTGAAATAATTAGAACAGTCATAGCCCACTAGAATTATTGTATAATCTGAGCCTCAGTCATATCTGACTGCTCCAGCAATTCACAAAACATTTCAGGCAGCATTCTGTCAATGGTCTTATCCGAGGATGTCAATGTAGTACTTAGGATGGCTTCAGAGAAGTTTCAGCACTGAAATCAAGTGAGAGGACAATATAAAAGTATGCAAGCTCAGTCATTACACTGTGATTTAACACTGTATTATTTTCTGAATTTATATATCAAGCACTATGCTCCCATATGCATAAATAAAATACAATCATGTGCATCAATAATAGTACTTGCCAATGTCTACAATAGGCAGAGGATACAGCATGGGGATTGTTGACATCCTCGCTATCCTTCAATATACTTATACTTTGTCAGGAAAGGCAGGAAACAGCTTAGACCAAATGATAAGCCATGACTACCCTTAAGAATGACTTTTCTTCTGTTGAGAATGAAGAATGGGGAAGGTTGCTAGCCAGTCATGGAGCAATGCTAGGTTAACCGTCATATGACGGTCTCAGTGTATAAAGAAACCATTCCGTCCCACAGCCTCCACTCAATTTCATGAGAACCTTCAGATCCTAATCGCTTTCATTTGGTGTGATCTGTGGAGCGGAGGAGTCAGTGGCAGGTGCAGAGCAGCGTTCATTCTGCTTCATGGTGGAGGGACCCGGGCAGCGTGCCCCGTCTTTAAAACGCACAGCCTTGGAGATAAGATTAGAGGAGAATATGGCTGCTCATTGAAGATAAGAGGTAACTAATTCCCCCTGTCTTGGGGGCACGGTGACGTCCAAATCTCAACGCAGTAACCTCAGACAGCAGCATGGGAGCGACTTGCTAAAGAGTGAAGATTTGGAAGTTGAACCCAAGAGACAAAAAGTTTATGCATTTTGGTGCATTACAAGTGCCTAATTAAGACACATCACAAAGATAAACAATGAGCAACCGAGTGGTGCTCGGATTTCACTGGACTTAAGACTTGAGTTACTACTAACACTCTACTAACTAAATGAGTAATTCCAACAAGCATGACTGCAAACCAAATCACTTTAAAAGCTACTGGAAAGTATGATTTGTTGTCGTTTTAACTATAAACAAGTACCATAACAAATTACAATAGAAGTGCAAAAATAAGCTAGTACATCTTCAAAACTATGAAAAAGTTTGTGTTCATAATTTAGTGACATTTCAATATAAATATTCAAAATAATTTGACAATTTGATCAGTTCAGATTGGCTATTTCTGATTTTCATAAGCTATAAGCCACACTGATGTATTTTATATTTCTATATTCTTTGCACATAAAGTGACATTTCAAGAAACCATATGACAGTTTAAATGTCATTGCATGTAAAACAAATGTCAAGCCAAAAATGTTGATACCGTTTGAATAGCAATTTACTAAAAATTGAAATTAAATATTCTAATAATTCCACAGGGTTTCAGATTTGCATGAACTATGAAGACATACTGATCAAGAATAAAGCAAAAAAGGCTTGAAATATGACACGTTAGGTGTAAGGAGTATAAAATATGAAGTCTTTATATTAAATTATCCAGTAATACTGTAAAACTCTGATGTATAACTGTACCGTGGTGCTACAATATTTGTCCAATTAAGAGTATTCTTGCAGCAGACATTTTAGGAATGTTCAAAACTGTTAAGAGCCCCTAGTTCAGAAGCCCAGAAAGCCTTAATAACGGTCTTGAAATGCTTAATTCCTCTGAAACCAGTTCTCAAGTAATTCTGAAAAACTGAGCCATTTCAATCTGACATATGGGCTCTTGTAGTTTAAGAGGTTTTCAGACTGCTGTCACCAACCAGAGGACAAGATGGCTCTTCTGTTCTAAATATCAGAGGGCATTTTAATTCACATCACAGCTGGAGCGGCAAAACGGACATGTTGCCCTTCGTAAACTTCCTGTCCATAGCAATTATCCTGCTGTTCCTGGCATCAGGTCGGGGGAAGATGACATCACGCGCCGTGAAGCCGTGATACATGCGGTCGGCGATCGCTCTCCTTGACTAAAACAGCCCAGTCAATGACAGGCTAATAGGCTTGGGCCCCTCAGTCATTTGACACAGGCACAGGAGGAGCCTGCTGGTGCCGGTAGACATATGGACCACCTGCAGCTTTATGGGATGAGCACTAATAAAAGTAAGAAATGGGAAGAGTAGAGCACACATCCAAAGGGACTTCTCATCAATGTCTGTTTACATGCAGATCTCTCCGCCAAACTCAAGTAACAGTAGGGGTCCGCCACGATGAAAAGGATCGCTGGTACGCATACTTCAGACCCAACGAGAGTATGTATTAACTGCTTTTAGCACATCTGCGGCATAATTTCCACCTCAAACCCAAAGATACAATGACAATTACGACAAAACGGTGCATCGCCGTTGTTATACAAGTGTTCTCTATTATTTTGTCGTCGCTGGATCAGAACAGTCCTGCTGTTCTTTTAAATACAATACAAAAAACAGCGAATGCCACCACAGCTCACGACGTTCCTCCTGTCCAACTCTTTTCAGATGTGGCACACAAACTGTTGACAACACAGCTCTGCAGACAAAGTTCTTACGATGTCTTGCTTGTAGTGAAGACAGGTAAGTTCTATCCATCTCTGTTAAAGCTTGAAGTCAATGACAGGTGCAGTAGGAGTCTGGCAAAATCAAATTACTAGTGCACCTTGAGTTATCAGTCTCTCTTACACAGCAGTGTCACTCCCTAATCCCCTACAGTGTCTCGGCCCTTCATTTGTCACGGCCCCTGTTCATGCTTGTACATTCCACCGAACGCTAGGCTACACGCTGCAGGGATGAGGGAATATGAAAACAGAGCACGCACATAAATATTCAACAAACCCGTGCAACGTCTCGGCCTCAAAGAAAAAAATCTTACACACTATGATGAAGCCTCTGCTTCACAGTTAAGGTTCAATACGCTGTTAAAAATAAAGGTGCTAAGGAAGGTTCTTTGGAGTGATGCCATAAAAGAACCACATGCACTTCTCTAAGACTCGGCTGTAATCACCCAATCAAACTGTTTACTGAGAATTCGGACACCATTACAAAACAGTTCACTACAAAACACACAGCCTATGATTCTATAGTCAGGGTTACATCCAGGTTCTGATTTCACACCCTGTGTCCTAAACCACTTTACTAAAAGGTCTTAAACACATCTGGATACAGACAATTCAGTGATTCTTTCAGACAGAAACAGCTAGAGTATTTAGGTGACTGCTGAGAGTGTTTGTAGTCTATGACCAGCAAACGGAAAATAAGAAAATGATGAAGTCTATAGCCCAATCACGGCTGATGCCTAGTACTGAATTTTTAAAGAAAGGCAGCTACAAGTACAACTACAGCAAAACACAGGTTTATTGTGGATTCAGTTCAAATTCAACAAATATTCCAAATTTGCAAGCATTTGGCATTCTGGCAAGATTGCAAAGACGAAGAAGAAGAAGAAGAAGAAGAAGAAGATGAAGACGAAGAAGACGAAGACAAAGAAGAAGGTGTCAAGAAGGCTTCAAACAATTGAAACATGAGAATGAAATAGCAGCTGTGTCCAGCACAATTTGTGTCTTATTACAACTGTTCTACAGCATCTTTACAGCCATCCATGGATCTCCAGTGAGTCATCTGAAGACATTAATGATTGGTCGATAAATAAGGCTTATTGTTGCCATTTTTAGATCATTGCATTGTAAAATTATTTTCACACATTTACATTTACAGGTGTATCTGCAGGCAGATCGACTGCGTCACAGCGGTGCAATAAGGTGATCCCATTTCAATGGCTCCTTCAAACACGGCCAAAAAATGTGACCTCCTGTTCTTTGGCAAGAAAGGATACAGCAGGTAGACCAAACTACCAAACTATCCCAAGATTCATGGCAGTATAGGAAGGGTTTGAAGACCATAACCTTGAACTGAGACCTACCTAATGCTGGAGCTCTCTCTACTTTCAAGTGCAGAATTCTAAAGGCAGATATATGGCTGACCTATCCAATGGTCCCAAGTCAACAAGTATTTTATTTTTCAGATTTCCTCAGATGCAAAAAAAGACATGAATTTGGTGTTATATATTGGCCACCCTGAACTCTAAATGGCCACTGAAAAACCCATATCACTTGATCACTTATTGACATGATCAATTGCATATGAGTCCAAATATCTTGCAGTATAAAGGTAGTGAATATAGTGAAAGAGCCAAGTGAGGTTCAAGCCCAGCCATGAGGTGCATCAAAAATCTACAGCTTTAATGACCACACAGTATTCTAAAAGTCTGAGAGTGCAGTTTAAATTTGCAGAGATCTATGCTGCAAACTACCTAATACACTGTGTTAAGACTGAGCAAGGGCAGGGGGTGAAGGTTAGAAGGCATGATGGGTCACAAGTTCATCATTTGAGACAGGATAAGGCATGTAGGTTTAGCAGAGGGGTCGAGGGGGTCAACAAACATGGGTAGGCTGAGAACAGCAGGACCCTTGTTGAGAGTGGATATCCTAGATCTTTGAGGCAGGTGTCCTGGAGAGGGCATCCATAACCAGAACCGGTCCACTCATTTAAGTGGGCAAGAAATGCTAATGAGGCAACTGAAAAAGGAAAAAATAGGGTTGGTGTAGCTCAGAAGGGGCTACATAACCAAAAGTATGAGGATACCCATTTATTGTGTATTTACACATCAACAGACTTTGCCTTTGTTTTGACCTAACTGTGCCTACAAACTGGCCTTTCTTGTTATGCTTCTATGCATTTCTTTATAGAGGACTTGGGCAAAAGTATTGCAACACCAGCCCATTCAATGCTTCTTCTGAAATGAAGGGTATTAAAGTTTATCAACATATATGATAAGGTGTATCATAAAAAGCCATAATGTACAGTAGAGAAAATTTTTAGCTAATCCTGCAACTTGTGCAAATGACGGCTTTCTAATTAGGCTATAGTTTAGAGGCACAAGGTTTGAAAGGTACAGTGAAACAGTGGAGCAGTTAACAAGCTTAGCACACAAGAATCAATTTAAGTTGAGATAAACAACAAAATCAGAATTGGAGAAATGGAATAATTAATCAGCTTCCAGTGACTTCTCCCACTTTTTGTAAGCAAGATGCATAAATTTGAGAAAAGTTAAACTTTGTGTACAAACAGATTTGTGTAGATGTTCTACAATTTGGAAAAGGCTTGGGTACATCTGTCCCAAGTTACTGGTTTTCTAATACATATTCATACAATCTAGAGATGGTTTTATGGTAATGCACAGTAAAATTCATGGCACTGTTAAGTGCTGCTTTTTGAAAAGTACCATTTCAGAGATTAAAGGTGCTGTACACAATTTGAAGCCAATACACTTTTTGTAAAATTCAGCAAAACATGGTTTACTATCTCTCCAGTCTCTCTCACTGAAAACTCTAGTGTTTGAACTCAACCCTGGCTCTTTAAATGGGAAACAAAGTGACTCAGACTGAGAAACACAACACTGTTCCATCCAGTCAGCAACAGGGAGTGTTGGTGCTTGTGCACAGGACAGGGGGAAGGGGAGGGGCCTGGGCAAAGACCAGCAAAATCACTAGTGAGGAGTTTGGACCTCCAAATGCTGAAAGGCATGAAAAAGTATGAGGATGTTGATCTGTTCCTGCATGACAGGAGTGGAATACTGTCTTATTTTTGCTGTTTTTGTATTGTTTTGTTCTGTTTGTGAATATGTTTACTAATATACAAGCTATCTAATGCTAACCTTTCAAAAGCTAATTACTTGCCATTGTGTTGCTTTTTCTATACTTCTTTTTAGTCTGCTTTTCCAGTGTTGTGACCTTTGCATAATTTGGAGGTGGAGCTTCTGAAGGAGCGCTGAAAGGAGCGGTGTGTTTCCTTTGCTGTTTTATTCAAATAAACATGTTCTCCAGAATAAGATAGAAAGCTTTAAAACTTTAGGAGTTTCATCTATAAAGCATGTTAAGTTTTGAACAAATTTTAGGATTAGCAGGTAATTTGAAGGTGAAATGAGAGTCAGGTGTTTTCAATCAATGGGATGACAATCAGGTGTGAGTGGGCACCCTGTTTTATTTAAAGAACTGGGATCTATCAATGTCTGCTCTTCAGAACACGTTTGTGGAAGAGTATCATGGCACAAAGGAGGTTTCTGAGGACCTCAGAAAAAAAGCTGTTGATGCTCATCAGGCTGGAAAAGGTTACAAAACCATCTCTAAATAGTTTGGACTCCAAATATTTCCAAATATAGAAATATTGAAAATTCTAAAGGGTTCACAAACTTTCAAGCATCATTGTAGCTCCATTGTAGCTTCTTCTTGATGGTGTCAAGGATCTCCATTGAGCAAACACTGATATGTCAATGGTGTAATGGTCATAATATAACTGAAAATAAAGGTTGACTGATAAAATCTCTACACTGGGTGGTGCTGTAAAGGACTTGGAGCTTGTATGGCACTGCATAAAAAGTTTTCTTTGTTTTTACAGGACAGATAATTAGACTTGGCCCAGTCAAAACCAGTTGTGTCTTTGATATGTCAGAATTCAGAACGCATCCACCATCAAGACTTGCTGCCATTATACAGGCTTGTTTTGGCACTAAACAGCATACTAAACTAAGCACAAGCTTTGAAATGCCGTTTCCCCGTGTGAGGCTTTGTGTCGTCTCTTTACACTGGCAACACAAACAGTGTTTGTTTTTCTCGCAAATATTAAATTCTGTATATCATTAAAACAGATTACAAAACAAGCAAAAAAAGCCCATCCACTCCCCCCCGCAAACATTTAAATATGCACTTGGCTTTCAAGTGGCAGAAATACAAAATTCCAAAATTTACTGACTTCAAAGAGACTGGAAAAGTTGGGCTGATTTGAATTTGCAGCAGAGTGAAAAGCGTGCTCAACAAAGACAAAAAACATCACCATTCTGATCTGTCAACACATTTCTGAGCATGGTTAAACATGTGCTACACATTAAGTTACATGCACTCGCTAAGTGCAGGATAAGGCCAAACATCTATACACACCTGCTCATCTGACAGGTATTAACAAAGAGTGTGTCCCTGATTACTGCATCAACAGCCTCTGCTATTCTGAGGAGGTTTTTCCTGAGATTCTGGAACATGATTAGTGGCTGATTATTAGTGATGCACTGAATATTCTGGGAAAAAAAAATAAATATATATATATATATATATATATAAGTGTCTATATTATTTAAATTATATATTATTATAAGAAGTGAAAAGACCAAATAATCTATACAGAACAATAACCCTTTAAATGACACTGTTACCTTTTTACAGTTCCCGGCTGCGGAGCTAGTCAACATGTGATATAGAGACAGACAGACAGCACCGTTCATTCGTTCCATCCATCCATCCATCCATCCGGGTTTTTTTGTTGGTGTTTATATAGTTTTTGTGTTTATGGTTATTTTTGGTGTTGATGGTGTTTTTGGCACAATGTGAAGCAGAGTACCAAAACTTTCTTCCTTGTGATAAAATCACAGTAACACCATCATGAGAGGTTTCCTGCTTTAATAAAACGGTGGTCAACAAAAATATGATAAAACACACCAATGTTCAATTCATAACTGGATTTATTTTTTATCATTTATAATAAAATATTCTTCTGCTACACAATGTAGTCTGTAAACAGTTCACTCTGTTAGGAAACATGAGGACGGATATCAGTCTGTCATCTGAAAACAGATCATTTGTTTTTTTTGGCTAATTTATTTTAAGTCATATTCCAGTTAGTTGATTTGTCTGCTGTGACAATTAAATGTTCAGTGTTCAATACATTTTAAATGGCAGGTTAGTAATTGTTGTTTTTTTGAAAACCAAGACAAAAACACATTTAGAATATTTAATTAATACAGTGCAGCCAAAAATGTTCATTTCGGTGCATCTCTACTTCTCAATATACTTCCACTCTGATTTTTTTTTAACTACCTGACTTGTAAAGTGGTACTATTTAAGTGTATTATTACAGTGGTAACCCTACTTATGAGTTTAATCTGTGCAGGAGCCGAGCTCGTTAGCTGGATGCATTTTCCCCATAAGAATACATGTAAAACTGATTAATCCGTGTCAGCCAGCCAATATACAGTATACTTTAATATGCTAAATAATGTGTTTATATGGGTTTTTTAAAACATAAACAAGACGACAACGACGCTCGTGTAGGCTGGCCGCTAATGAGAGGGAGACCGACGGTGCTCGTGTAGGCTGGCGGCTGCATGGTTACACTTATCATATGAAAAGTACAAAAGTAAAATGTATCTAACTTTCTTGTTCACTACCTTTTGCTACTTTAGCGTCGCTTTCAACAGGCACTTTCACTTTGTATTGACTGACCTCTTCTTCTACGACTGCAGCGCTCCTAGCGGTTTGGCATACTTGAAGAAATGTACGCTACTCGTTACCTGGAACAAAAATATTCCCAGATCTCGACTCGTTACCTGGAATACTCGTTAGTAGGAATGCTCGTAAGTAGGGTTACCACTGTATTATTATTATTATTACTATCACCACCAAGTGTCAACATGGAAGTCAAAATTCTGATAACATGACAACCCTACATGGCAGATTCTAAGAGCTTTCTTACAACAGCCACAAAATGCCCCATGCACTATTCTCAAAAATAGTATTTCTTTGCCTTTTAAGTCAAAACACACTGGTTGCAGAACTAGAGAGCTTATCAGAAAGCACATGAGCTGAGCTCTGTCATTGTGGAGTCTACAATCTACAACAGAGTATGCTGAATCCTTTTAGTCACTGAAACAGGAAAGCTGTACAGACAGCACACTCACATCTTCATTTCATACCTGAGAAATACAGCGCGGGATGTGTCAGAGTCATAGAGCAGAGGGATGAGGAAAAGGGGGGGATTTGTGTTACCTGGACAGGTTCAACAGCAGGAATGATGGCTCATAAGGGTGACAAACAGTCAGCAGGTTCAATATATGAACCCTCTCCCCCCCTCCAGAAATGTCAGAAGAAACAGCTATAACTTGTCAACAGTCATGGTCTATACCAAACTACCAAGAGACATGCATATCAACAACAATCGCAGCACTCTTTTCTTTCTGCGTCTCAGCAGAAGAGGATTTTCGTACGGCAGAAAGCTCGCGTCGTGCGGCAGCTCTGGGGGAACTCAGGAATAAATTAACACTGCTGCAGAGCCTCGCTTCCGTCGACACACTCAGTAAACAAGTCCTCGACTCCCTGCTTTCACCTGATGTGTCTGAGACAGATCAGGACTCTGGATTGACAATGCCTGCACTATATATACACTGATACACAGTCAAATCAGAATATTATGACCACCTACACTCATCGTGCAATCATAACACAGACTGTAGTCCATCTGCTTCTCTGTATGCTCTGTTAACCTCCCTTCACCCTGTTCTTCAGTGAGCAGTACCAGGTATTATTTGAGTGGTGGATCATTCTCAGCACTGATGTGGCGGTGGTGTGTTAGTGTGTGTTGCGCAGGTAAGAGCTGATGTTTGTAAACATCTCAGTGTCACTGCTGGAGTGTAGCAATCAAAACGATCCCACCTACAGCGTCCTGTGAGCACCAGTGAAGGATTAGAGGGCCAACTGAGCAACAGATGAGAAACTGCCTCTGACTTTACATCTAACAAGGCGGACTCAACAGTGAGTTGATGTGTTTAAAGTCTCTGCTGTGTCTGATCTATTCATTCCAGTGTAGCACCACCACCTCGTCAGTCATTGCAGTGCTGAGAATGAGCCACCACCCAAATAAAAGCTGTTCTGTGGGTCCTGATCATTGAAGAACAGGTGAAAGAAGGATAAAGTATACAGAGAAATAGATGGACTACAGTCTGTAATTCTGCAATGAAGGAGGCATAACTACTCATACATTTAAAAACGTTTACTTTTATAAGCAATTTTAAAATTTGCCAAATTTGCTGGCAAAAACACTCAATCTGGCAACACGGCATAATGCAGTGCCTCCTAGAAGGCCGTGGCCTAGTGGTTAAGGATCTGGTCTGGTGACCTGAAGGTTGCTGGTTCGATCCCCAGTCAGGTCATGACTGAAGTGCCCTTGAGCAAGGCGCCTAACCCCCAATTGTATGTCGCTTTGGATAAAAGCGTCTGCTAAATGCTGTAAATGTAATGTAATGTAAATCTTTCTTGTGAGAATACGTCCGACACGAGCGATCTCCAGCTGTATGCCTCATGTGTGAATGGTTAAGTCTGGATAACATCCGGATCAGACATTTTCCTGAGAACAGCTTAGTAGTTAATACAATAAAACTGATCACTTTTTCCAGAGCTGTGTGCTTGTACATATTTCTTTATCTGCTATGATATCTTCTTCACTTGAGGATATTATGCAATGCAATGGGTCATAATTCATTTAACAGCAGATTCCACCCAGACTTCCCAGGAGATACTTATTTTATTTCACAACACCTTGAACCACCTCGTCAGTCTTTGAAGTTTAGAGGTTTGGAGGAGCCGTGTTCATGAGCGTCACATTGTTTTATTCCTTCAGCCTTTGTTTTACAATCCAATTAGGCTGGGTTGAGAGAGAGCGAAAGGAGAAGGTTGTGGAGGGGGCATATCACTTGGACTCTTTCCTACTTCAAACAGAGCATGAAGTCTAGCCTGCACAGATAAATGGAAAGTCCTCTATGTGGGTTTCACTACATTTTCACTCAGACAGCTGAGAAACAGGGCTTGGAGGATGCTTGTTAACAACAGTCCCTTTTTATTCACCCCTGGGTGGTAGTAAACCTGGGTAATTATGGCTGCTGTTCCCTCTCTGACCATTGCCAAATTAGATTCGCTTTCCAGGACATCTCCACTCTAATGTACACCAGTGAAAAAGTTTTCAACAATGAGGCCAATGAAAAACTTAAATCTTCAACATGCTTCCTTGTACTTATAAAAGATGAGAAAAACCCCACTGAACTGACTTTTACAGCAGTGCTGGATGAAATTTTGTGAATTTTCTGAATATACATGTACATGATCTAACTATTGTATATCTGGAAGTGGCAAAACTATGTGAAACTCTAGGATTATGCTTTCAGCCCAACCTTATCACATTTGTGAAACATGGTGCTGGTAGTATCATAATATGGGTCCTTAGGCTGCACCTGGTTAAGACAGCTTGCCATCATTGATGGAACAATGAATTCTGAATTATTCCAGTAAAATCTAAAGACAAAAGTCAGGACATCTGTCCGTGAACTGAATCTCAACAGAACTTGTAGGTCAAGCATTTAGACGATAACTCTAAACACAAACAATGAACTTAATGTTTTGGGATTGTCAAAGTCAAAGTTAATGTACAGGTCTAGTCAACAGTCTCCAGAAGTTGTAAATGCAGTTATTGCTGTTTGGGGCTCACAGCAGATACTGAAGCCAAAGGTTCACAAACTTTTGCCACTCACAGTTAATGATTTGATTTGATTCTTTTTACGTAATTTTAGGATAATGAGAATCTGATGTTGAGTCTTATTTACAACTAAAATATAGAAAATTCTTGGGGCCCCGAGTGGCTAAGCCGACTAAGGGGCTGTTACTATGATATGAGGATCACGAGTCTGAATCCAGGTTATATTGCTTGACACTGGCAGCCGGGACACATGAGAGTGAAATTGGCCGTACTCTCTCTGGGTCGGTATGATGGCACTCTCTCCCCAGCACTACTAAGTAATGTTGGCTGGATCAGGCATCCATCAGAACTGGGAATCCTGCGCTTTCCTTCAAGCGTGTTGGCTGCCCAGCGGCAATGTAAACAGGTGGAGGCTTGACTTCACATGTATCAGAGGAGGCCTATGTGAGTCTGCACCCCCCTAGAGTAGTCTAGTCCTAGAACAAATGGGCGGGTCAAACACATTGGGGAGAAAATTAAGGAAAAAACAATTCTAAAGAGCTGGCAAACTTTCAATCTAATTGGTACCTGTGTACTGGAATTCTACTTTTAGTGATACACCCGGCTTTCATTTTTACAGTTCAAGGAAACGGGTCAAGAATACTATTCACAGCAGCTACCTTACATTAATAAGGTGGCTCCTTGCATTGATATATTTCATATTTGTAGATATGGCAAGTTTCTGTTCACACCTTTCACTAAAGTGCACTCCCAGTGCAATCAGAGATCATCTTTTATTCTGCGGCATAAAAAGAACATCAACAACAACCTTGTTTCTGTTACTAGGTAGAGTGTATCATGCTTAGCAACAACAAGCTTTTGGAAAAGGCTTCTTCTGTTTCTCCTAAAGCCTACTGAGCTCCTCCTGCCACAGATTAGCTGAAGTTTCTGACATTTCAGCAGAGTAAGGCAGCGTTTAGGGTGACAGTTTGAGACTCATATTCATAGTACATTGTATTTTTGCACTTGTTTTATTGATTTATTTTCAGTGTTTTCTCTGCTCCCAACTACCAACTCTTGAAAAAAAAATAGTAAGATGGTAATTCCATCAGGGTAGAAGCATGGTTTTTGGACACTGTCGTGATGGTAATTTCAAGATAATACTACAGCAATATAACCATTTTTACTAAAGTAATACTATTAATAGTATTTACTATAGTAAAGCTAGCTGTATTACTGTAGTATTACCATTGTAGTACCTTGGATTTACAATCGTGGTACTGTCCAAGATCTAAGGATGCAAATTAACATTTTTGGCTGAAACTGAAACCAAACAAAATTAAACATTTGGTTGAATACTGAAGAACATTTCTTCATTTCTGTAAATTATTATAAACTTAGTAACTAAACTAAACTAAAAAAAATCTTGTAGTTAGTCAGGAATAAATGTCTGTAGTTTAATAAGTTGGTTTGATATCATTAGGTTTACTAACATGAGTTTTATTGATTATTCTTTTATATTTGTATATAAAACAAAGACAATAATATATGAATATGTATGTATGTATGTTACATTATTACTAATATTTAATAAAATAATGAAAGTGTCTAAAATGAATGATGTAAGTCACATGGACGGTTTGTGGGTTTAATGTGAGTGTCATTGTCTACAGAAACTGAAACATTTTCTTCTGGTAATTGTGAGACGGCCCCTAACACTGCAGCCGCCGGAGCACAAACACAAAGCTAAGCGGCTGTATTCTGACTTCATCATAAGTGTGGGTTAGTAAAGGTTGTGCTTGTAGTTTGTCTTCTTCTTCCATTTCAGCACCAAACTAGCTGTACTGGTGAATCTGTGTTTTGTTAACTGCTGAGGAAAGTTCTGAATGTCCAACGAGTGTCCAATATTAAACTAACTACACTGCAGTAAATCTCCACTCTAGGCTCATATCTACAGTTGTACACAAATGCTAAGATTCTCTCTTATATTTAGATTTTATTAGATGCAAAAAAGACATGATAAAGAGTCATATCAGAATATCATGTCCACTCCTGATTTTTGAATGAACACAAGACATGACTGAGAATGGACTTCTCATAGCTCCCAACACCATAACAATGATGTCCCACAATACTACTACTGATGCCAGGGAAGACATCTCTGGTGAGTGGTACACAGTACCGGTGCTAGGCATGTGGGTGCCCTAAGCACAAATGCTTTGTGTGCCCCCATCCTGCCTCCCTCCAGTATGCAGGTCTCAGCCGCATGTGCACATCCACTGGCCATTGTTCGGCAGGCAGATGCGTGTGACCAGGAGGGGGGTGCACATCGAAGTTTTAGGTGGTACAGTCCCCATCCACAGTGCCCTGGTGGTACAGAATAACTGATGTGGCACACTGGACCTCTAAGTGTCAGGAATCAGCATCAGTGAACAGTGTTACATCTACACCTGAAAGCAAACACATGACTAATGATCACCGTTGTGTATTTCTGAATGAACAAAAATATAATTGATACAATTTCTACATTTTGTGCTGCTGGAAAGAACTATCAGCAAGCGGTAATGAGCACAGGATCAACAAAGAACACGTCAGGGATCACTTTTGAGGTAACACTCAAATCGTGGTCATAATATTTTGACATTACTATGTATATTGGCCATCTGCCACCCTGCAGTCTAAATACTGGCATCAGCATCAGGCATTGGGGAAAAAAACGTTTAATTAAATAACTAATTATCAGTATACGAAGGGTGCTGTGCTTGCCCAGCTGAGAACTGAACCCCACTTTGCCATGTGGGATGCAGTGTTGCTACCAACTACGCTAAGCTAAGCATTCTGTTTATGCTTGTATTCAATGTGGTCAAGATCAGCCTCTGTATGTGGTTTGAGTCATACAATCTCAAGCCGATCACAGTGGGCAATGTGGGTGTTTATGCCTGGCTTTTCATGTAGCCAAAAGAAATTGAACGTGATCCAATTAAAAAAAAAAACGATATTAATGCAAGGTGTAAACAGCATCTGTGACTACTGTAAAACATGATATTTCTTTCTTTTTACTGTAACAATGGACTAAAAAATGTTTAAGACCAAATAATGATGAGCAGCATATAAAATTTTCACAAATCAATTACACAGATCCATCCAATATTCTTCTGCTTACCCGAGTCACGGGGGCAGCAACCCAAGCAAAGTAGACCAGACCTCCCTCTTCCCAACCACCTCTCCTAGATTATTTGGGAGGATTCAAAGGTCAGCTGAGAGACATAATCTCTCCAGCGTGTGCTTGGTCTTCCACAGGGTCTTCTTCCAGTCAGACATGTCCAGAACACCTCACCAGGGAAGCATCCAGGAGGCATCCTTACCAGATGCCCGAACCACTTCAACTGGCTCTTCTCAACATGGAGGACCAGCGGCTCTACTCTGGAGTCTTTCCAGGATGTCCGAACTTCTCTCTATGTCTAAGGTTGAGCCCATTTCAGACACTAGTCTCTGTGGTTTCATTCTTTTGGTCACTACTCATAGCTCATGACCAGGTGAGGACTGGAAAGTACTCTTGCCTTCTGGCTCAGCTCTCTTCACCAAAACAGACCAGTACAGAGACAACAACACTGCAGAAACACCTCACCCATCTGCCTGTTGATCTCCCGCTCCCTCTTACCCTCATTTGTCAAGTCCCCAAGATACTTAAACTCCTCCACTTGAGGCAAGGACATCCTCCCAACCCAGGGAGAGTACTCCACCTTTTTTCGGTGGAGTACCAGGGTATGATTCTCATCCCAGCCGCTTCACACTCTGCTGCAAACTGGTCCAGTGAGAGCTGGAGGTCCTGGTTTGATGAAGACAACAGGACATCATCTGCAAAAAGCAGATATGGAATCCTGAGGCCACCAACTGGACACCTTCTGCCACTTGACTATTACACAGATAATGATCACTAAACACAATGCTAATCTAGAATAAACTCTAGTCTTGCAAACTCAGTGCTAGCCTTGAGGACCAATGTGCTCTGTACAGGGCAGTACCTTCTTCAATTCACTCACAATTTAACTTATAAAGGGCTTAGAGCTGAATGGAATCTAGTGTCTTAGCAGAGCAAAACACAGCTGAAGTCCTTTTTTCAGAACTGTTTCAATACCAAAGCCTAAAAAGACACACTGTCAGAAAGCTTTTTCAACGTTTTTTTTTTTTTTTTTTTGCCTTTGGGAGAATACAGTGAAAGTGTAACTTTGTGATGAACGAGTCTCTGTTCAAAGTTCTCTGCGTGCAAAGTTTGAAGAAAAAAGTACTTTAAAAAATTGTATAATAACCATCATCACGGCACTGCTGTAAGGTTTTCGGTGGTATTTGTTTTTGAGTGCATTTGATGAAGAGAAAAAAACATTTTTTTCTTAAAAAAAAAAAAGAAAAAAAGACATAATTGCTGAAATTTCTCCACTTGACAACTTTAACAGTACTCAAGCTGTGATCAAAATATCAGAGCTGAAAGATTTTACTCAAAAGAAAAAGAGAAAATGTACTTTGGGTATTTTTAGAGTTTTGAACGTTTGTCATTGTGATGAGCTTCTCTCACCAACAATTTCAGCACTCTGTAGTGAACAACTCAAGAATTCAAACCAAAAGTTTTTGACACAGTATTCCCAGGATTACCCCCATCATGACACAAAGCATCTCTTGGGATACAGTGTAGGTAGAACATTTGGAATAAATCGGATCTCAGCTAACTAAAGAATATGGAATAGCCAGCAATTTATTCTTAATACCTTTCTCAGGAAGGCATTTGCTTTCATTGGTTTACAGATCACTGTAACAGGGCAAACTCCTTTCTGTATTCATCAAATTCTTTCTGGTCTTGCTGCCTTGTGATGATGTAAATTTGAGTTGTCACAGTGATCAAATTTTGCTATATAATTGCAATTAACTATTTAATTATCTCATTTGATTCATGGAACTGTTAAAAGACAAGTCTAAAGTCCTCAAAAGAACTGATTGGATATCCAGCTTAACTCAGTTTCTCCAAACTGACCAAACAAGCTCATTATTAACATTAGTCACTGCTTCCCAATAAAGCTGTTAACACTAACAACTGGAATGCTTTTTGAGACATGTTTGAATAAATTCTGATTTCCTTGATTCACAATTAATCCCTTTAACATAACTGAAGAAAAGGCATCTAATTCAGTCTATTTATTACAGAATAAAATATTTCCCAAAATTAAGGTTCAGGCCTGTTATTTGCCAAGCAGAATAATTTTTTTGGCTTAAGTTTTGATGCCTGAATGTAAAATGCCAGGCTAGCAATATGTTGTGGTTGTGATTAGAGCCTGACCGATATGGATTTTGGGGTGGCCGATACGATACCGATAATAAAGAGGAAGAAAATGGCGATACACAAGTGCACTGGTTGTTTTTTCATTTCATGATTCACTCCACTATATGTTATAAATGAAACTGGAAATGTGTTTTAATATTGAGCTGCAGTAGCAGTGTGTTCTCGGTCATGTTCAATCAGATTAGTTTACTTCAGACAAACGATGCATTTAATTCACGGAAAAGATAATGTTATTACTTAGAACTGATATATTTCATTGTGTGTTACATTGTTCTGGCTAAGGTTTTATTTTAGCAAGGTTATATACTTAGGGTGACCAGATTTGGGTTTCTGAAAAGGAGGACACCTTTTTTTTTTTTTTTTTTTTTGGGGGGGGGGGGG
>BRDA01091275.1:0-16531 GCA_036984385.1 Crenuchus spilurus
CCATCTCCACATCATTGCATTCAGTTTTTATTCACAATTTGTTTAGTGTCCCAACTTTTTTGGAATCCGGTTTGTAATTTAAATACACAGTATTCAAATATCCTAAAAGAAGATATTGTATATTGTGGTGTTCATGCAAGGCACCATTATTTAATGGAATCCCTGTTTTTTCATCTTTCCAGTTTAAGCTCAACCAACATAAATAAAGCCATTTCAGTAAGTTCATCAACTTTAGCATTTTGGTCATATCTAGACATTCATTTTATTATAACTGAGTTTGTTCTAAAAATCATCCCTTTTACAACTGTTCGGCCCTATTCTCAATGTTGCTTTAAGCCTTGCAGTCCTCTTTCTAGTCCAAATATTGTTGCCATTATATAGGGAATTAATTTTTGCCATTTGAAACATTTGGGATCTCATAGGGAGTCATCATGTACCAGCTAATTTTCTTATTTACAATGCTGGTTATAGTTTGCAAACAAAAATTACTCTGTGATGACAATAAAACAATTGTAATAACTGCAATAAATTACAAATATAACTTTTCAGGCTCCATGTGACATGAGGAAGCCCTTGTGGGTAAATAGAAATGTCATAACCTTTATGTAATTAATTTGTATTGACTATGCCAGTCATAGATTGAGTCTCCAAATACAGTGAGGTTTGCAATTATTTATTTGTACAAGTACTGGACTGAGTTTAGAAGTCAAATAAGGCCACCTAGTGGTATTCTGGTGTATGACCTTGAGTAACTTCATGACTCTGGCTTTATGTTGAACATTTTGAGCATAAATATGGAGACTTAAAGAGCTTTGAAAAGTTTCTTATTTTAAGGAAAACTTTACTTTCTAATAATGTTCATTAGAAAACCTATCTTTGGTAGGCCTCTTTGAGTATAGTTAGTAATAAAAGTAGTAAAATAGGGTATATTGGTGTCATTGTTAAGATTTCCTTTTGTTCTGGATTAAAAGTGTCAGAACTCAAGGAAACAATTTAATATTAGTTTATAACATCTTTATTATGAAGATAAGAGTTCTTGTAATTCAGACACCAGTAACCTCTTTCGTCTAATGTAGATTAGAGTCAACTTTTGCCAATGTGACTTAACACAACAGAATTGGACCTCCGCATTTAACCATAAACACACTGGCTGTGAGAACATGTGTCTGAATTTGTGGGCAGCCCTATGCATAGTGCCCAGGAAGCAGTTGGGGGTTAGGTGCCTTGGTCAAGGGCACTTCAGTCATGATCTGCCCAGGGATTGAACCGGCAACCTTCAGGTCAGAAGACCAAATCCCTAACCACCAGGCCACAGTTGCAACCGTTTACCAATAAATGACTGTAACTGGTCTTTCAATCAACTGTAACAGCTGAAGGGTAATGTAAGTATTAAAGCTTACTGTATTAGCGTAGTGATGTTGACCATTTTTTTGTATTGAAACCATTATCATATCTGTAGTAATACCTACACATAATTGAATCCTTCTTCCTGAAACACAACCTTTTATGCACACACATTTGTGCACTTAAAATGTATTTATAGTTGTGGAAAAGTCCTATGAATGTAAAATATATGTAAAACTAAATATGACATTCCACTGTTTTGGTAATTTTTGTTTATTTAGCCAGTTTGGAAACTAATCCACTGAATTTAGCTCAGAGTTCTAACCTTATGTAAGTTAAATACATTGCAAATTACATTTTAAAGCATGCATTCAGTAATCCTGTAGTGAAATATATTAAAATTAACCCACCCAACCCTCACTATAAATAACTGAATCTGTTTATGAAAGCAAAAAGATGCATCGTGAGCAAACAGAGAACGGAGGACCTGGGTGGTTCTGAAGGGTTCACCGGGTGCAGTTTTAAATGTTTTTAGAAATCATTCTGGGGAAATGCAGAAAAGACATAAGACCTGCTACTTTCATAGGTTGTGACAATCTTTCTTCAATCTCAGACATTAAACAGTAACATTTACACTAAACACCTCTGTGGAGACCTTTGTCATAGTCCTGGGTAGAAATATTTTCATATTTAAACATTTCTATCCAGGTTAATCACAAAGACCTGAGATGATCAGGTTAAAAGAAATCCTGGCCTTTTCCAAATACATGGATCTGGATCTGAACAAATTCACTGCAGAATTCAGACTTATTATCACAATTAGTAGCAAAACAATAGGGTAATAAGACACAACAGAAGTGACAGAACTTAAACATACTTAAACATGGTCTACAGTTCCATAAAGATAGCATTTCTGTGTTGGTGACACATTGAGCTTTCTCCACACTAAACAGTGCATCACAAAATGGTCATATTATGACAGTAAACATCTTGGCTATCCCTCTATTCACTAATATTTCACCACCTACAGTGGAGAAAATAAGTATTTGATATACTGCTGATTTTGCAAGTTTTCCCACCTATAAAGAATGAAGAGGTCTGTAATGTTTAATGGAGATACACTTCAACTGTGAGAGACAGAATCTAAAAAATCCAGAAAATCATATTGTATGATTATTAAATAATTAATTAGCATTTTATTGCATGAAATAAGTATTTGATCACCTATTAACCAGCAAGAATTCTGGCTTTAACAAACTGTTAATTTTTCTTTAAGATGCCATTCTTTAAGAAATTTTGATTTCAGAAGTGGATGGGGCACAACTGGCTTGAGTACAGGGTTGGGGGGGGGCTTTGAACTGTGACATATCATCTATAGTACCAGTCAAAAGTTTGGATACACCTTCTGGACATTCAGTTTTTTCTTTATTTAAAAATGTTCTGCATTGTCATCCAAACTATGAAGAAATACATATGTAATTATTTAGTAAACAAAAACAGTGTTAAACAAAGCAAAATATGTTTTATATTTTACATTCTTCAAAGTAGACAGCTTTTCCTTAGAATGCAGCTTTCTTGGCATTTTCTCAGTCAGCTTTATGAGGTAGTCACCTGGAATTACTTTAAGTTAACAGCTGTGCCTTATCAAAAGTTCTGTATTTGCATTTCCTGCCTCTTAATGTGTTTGAGACATCAGTTGTGTGTCTATATTGAAGAATCTAAAATCTAAAACATATTTTTAAGTTTACTACATGATTTCTTATGTGTTCCTTATGTGACAGAAATTTTAGACACAATTATGCAAAAAAAAATGTAACTCTTTCAGTACACTTTGTTTTCTAGTAGTTCTAATTTTCTATTGTTACTTTTCTACTTTTAAAGCATGTGGCATAACATTATCATCCAGTTCTGTGTTTCACCTTGTTAGTCATCACACCAAATCATTACCACCAATTTTACACTTATTTTTGGCTGTATGGTCAATAGACCTTGTTTGCATAAAATTAAACCTCATTTTTGAGTCAAAATAAGCAGAAATTCTTAATTATTTTGAGAATAGGGAAACTTAGAGGCATGTAAATGAATGGCTTATCACAGACTGGTAGACACACACACACACACACACACACACATTCAGATGTTAATGTTAATGGATTTTAACATGAAACCTGATGTTAATATCCGTCTAGTTGACGTGACAAACGCAGAACAAACGCTCAACAAGTTAACAAATAACAGTGCCAACTGAACATATACTGCTGTTTGATTGAGTGACAGCGGCGACGACCAATCACACGTTAGCAAGAAACGTCAGAGCCAATCGGCGAGCTTGTGGACGGTCTAAAGGAAAACCGGCTTCAGAGTGAAGTCGTTTTCCGCTGGGCCCTAATGCCCGACCTGTTTCCATTTTATATAGCGTAATATTGTTTTTGAACGGTAAAAACTGCAGGGGATCAAAACAGTCTTTTGAAAAAGTGCAGGGGACATGTCCCCCATGTCCTGCAATCCAATGCATGCAATCCTTTTGATCAGATCAGATGAATATGTAGATAGAGTGTTTAAATATTACCTACAGTCCATGAGTCCAAGGGTTAACTTTCTCTCTTATTCAGTCAGTGTACGATACAAACATTCCTTTGACTGTTTTCAGACGTCCAGCCCAACTGTTCTCTCTCTTCCGCTTAAAAGTAAGTTATATAACTGTTACAAACGTGGAGCACTTCCTGGATTTTGAAGACTTGTTTACGTGCTGGTTCTTTTATTTGGCTAATTTTCACATGTAGTTTTACTTAAATGATATGTATTGAAACTGAAAGTGAGTTTGCAGCCTGATTATTTCAACATCTGTGCCTGATTGATTGATAGAGCAGGTCTCTCACACTAACATTTATGAGCTGTATTGTAAAGTTTGTTGCCTTGTAATCATTTGTTGATGTCTGAGGAGAGCATTTTGGAAACTATGCAATTTGTTTATCTTCTTGCAGGAGCATAATGGATCTGAAGCAGTACTTCAAAAGGATTGGGTTCAGTGGTCAGTATGACAAACCTGACCTGGCCACACTCTGCACTGTGCACAAGCTTCATGTGATGAGCGTTCCCTTTGAGAACCTCAGCATCCACTGTGGAGAGAAGATCACTATGGACCTGAAGGTCATCTATGAAAAGGTTGTGTGTGATCATCGTGGAGGTTGGTGCTGTGAAAACAACCTGTTGTTCTCCTGGGTTCTTAGAGAGATGGGCTATAAATTCACCACATTGGGTGCCAGAGTCTTCAACATTCTAAAAAATGACTTCAATCCAATGGAGTCACATCTCATTAACCTGGTTGATATAGATGGCAAACTTTATCTTGCTGATGTGAGTTACGGGGTGTCGTGCCAAATATGGGAGCCATTAGAACTGATAGCAGAAAAAGACCAACCACAGCCCGCAGGTGTGTTTCGCTTACTCAGTGATGGAGAAACATGGACCCTGGAGAAGACAGGGAGGAAGCCCCTGGTCCGGAACGAGGACTATGTCAACAGTGGCCTTATTGACAAGCGTTTGACAAAGACAATCTACTGCTTCCTGTTAATACAACGTGGCGCTGAGCATTTTTTGAAGACAACAGAGTTCCTCCAAACCAGCTGTGAGTCCTTATTCACCCAGAAGTCCATTTGTTCCATACAGACACCCACTGGCTTCAGAGCTCTAATTGGTTGGACCTACAGCGAGGTCACATTTAACTCTGAAAATGACATGGACATCATAGACATCATGGACATACCAGACAGTGATATAGAGACTGTACTGAAAGAAAAGTTTAATGTGACTTTGCGCAATAAACTGACACCGATAAATAATAAAGCTTCTTATAAAATATAAAACAAATGCTGTTACATACTAGTACATCTGGCAAAATGAGAATACTGTGAAAGTATTTGTATTCATAATTTAATTCAAAAAGGTAAACTGTCATATCATGTGATATGACATGTTTCAAAACTTTTTTTTATTTGTTTTAGTGTTGATACTATTTGAATAGTATTTAACTCAAATTTAAAATGAAATGTTCTAATAATTTGAGATTATTGATTTCTGATTTTAATAATCTGTCATAATGACAGTAAAAAAATAAATAAAAGAATTGAAATCTGAATTTACATGCAATGAATATACAATATGAGTTTACCTTTTTGAATTAAATTATGAACACAATTATGAACTTTTTCAAGATATCCAAATGTATTTTATTATGATATATATATATATATATACACATTTATGTAAAGACCCTATCATTTATGATCTTACCAGCATTTAGTCCATGTATTTATTGTACGTGCAGTATCAGTTACAGTAGGTCAAATAATACTCTTTAATGTCTTAAATGGTAATGGTAATGGAAAATGTGCCATTTTCAGTATTTTTTTAATCAGTTCCACTAACTAAAGCATTGAAAGTGTCGACTTTTGATTTATTTGTGCCTCTTGAATCGCTGATCTCATCTTATTAAAAATGTAAATGGTCTACACAAATAAAACTTTAACTGGACCTAAAAAAAATGCTTGCTGTAGTTTCTATTTTTTTCTTTAATGAAGTCTGATCACCATCTACTGGTCTTAATTAATATTGCAACTACTGTTATTTTGTATTATATTCAATAGTTCTGCAGGTGTAGGGTGAAAAGGTACGTTAACCCAAACAGTTAATTAAAAGTGATTTATTGCAATGTGCTAAATCCCTAAACCTGTAAAAAAAACAGCTGTATTTAATTGATGCGAAGGCAATGGCAGAATCACTATAGTTCCTGCTGATCAGCGCCTTCTCAAACGCACGCGCAGCTCTTTAAAGTGTTACGTAACACAATTTCAGCCAATGAGAGGACAGCGTTAGCTGCAGCTCTCTGAGTCATAGCGAGGCCTGCACACAACAACGATGAATTCACTAGAACAAGCCGAAGGTATTTCTGATATTTACGTTGTTTTGACGTGACGTTGACTTGTAGGTGTTTACGTAGAAACATATTGTGTTCCTTATGCCAGTATATGCATAAAGTAAGATTTGTTTGTGATGACAAGAGGGCAATTAGCATGGTAGCTTCAGCTACATACCTGGCAGTTAGCTACAAGCTACTTCATGTACGAGAGCAGAAATGCCTGTTAGGGCTGCGTAAAGGCCAACTGCGATGTTGTGAAAGTTTAAACTCTTTGTGCCTTGTTTTATTAAGTGATCTGGTATAACAACATCAAGGTGAAGACATGATGTCCTTGCTCCAGATCAGAAAGTTAAGAGGAACAGTCTCAGCTAACTTGGTACCTGTCAAACCAGAACTATTATCAAACGTATATGTATGAATATCAGATATATATGGAGATGTAGACAAGACGAGAGTAAAACATTAGCCTAACAAAAGAGTAACTTAGTGTGATTCAGCGTTGTTTCTGGTGTGGACACTCCATTATATCAGCTCCACTGACCATATAGGTGCATTTTGTAGTTCTACAATTAGATTGTTTCTTTGTGTACCTTCTCTGTTCTTCAGTGACCAGGACACAGAGCAAAGGTAGTGTTTTGGTATTGGATCTGACGTGGTGGTGGTGTGTTGCGCTGGTATGAGTGGATCAGACACAGCAAAGCTGCTCAAATGTTTTAAACACCTCAGTGCTGTTGTTGGAGTGAAAATAGTGCACCAACCAAAACTATCCAGCAGTGTGTTGTGACTACAAATCAAGGATTAGAGGATCAACACACACTATGCAGCAACAGATGAGCTACTATCTCTGACTTTACATCTAGAAGGTGGATCAACAAGGTAGGTATGCCTAATAGAGTGTGCAAACATAGTGTTTTAAATCTGCAGCTCTGCTGTATCTGATCTACTTGTACTGGTGCAACACATGTTAGCAAACCACTACCATGTCAGCGTCACTGCAGTGCAGATAATGATCCACCACCCAAATAATACCTGCTCTGTTGTGGTCCTGACCATTGAAGAACAGGGTGAAAAGAGTCAAGCAAAGAAACATATGGGAATACAACATATAATTGTAGATCTACACAGTCGTGGAGCTGATGAAATGGACAATGAATACAAGGTATGTTTACCTAATTAAGGGGCCAGTGAGTGTCTGCTTGATGTACATGCACACTTGAGAAGCTTGGTGAGTTGTACTTTATCATATGAAAGGTGCTCAATTACTACTACTATTACTAAGAGCAGTTGTGCTTTCCTAGGACACTGTTCTCCACTTTTGTTACACATTACACTTATATAGTGCCTTTCTAGACACCCAAGGATGCTTTACAATCGACACACTTCATATACACACACTCCGGCGAGAAGCGGCAGTCAGTCTCGCACAGCGTACTCTCAATCGAAAGTGACCGTCCACCTGGAGAACTTCATCGAGCACTAGGGGGATCACCCAGGACAGAGTGCCAACCATATCTGGGCATACATACATACACCAGGGTAATTTTAGAGTAGCCAATTTGGAGTTCATCGAAACTCTGCTCAGATGTTGACTCGAACCCAAGACCTCTGCGCTCAGAAGCCACCGTGCCACCCATATTTGTGTAATTATTAAGTTCATAACAAAACTGATATATACTTCAATCCTGTCAATTTATTTAAATCTGAACTGCAGTCATATCTAACCAAGTCGTGTCAGTATAGGTCAAATTCTACCATTATTATTTTGATTTTATTTATTTACAGAAGCAGTACAGTAACATATTTTGCGTTTTGTAGATCTAAAGGCGTTTGAGAGGAGACTGACTGAGTATGTGTCCTGTCTGCAACCAGCCACAGGCAGGTGGCGAAGTAAGTCATTTTCCCTTTTCAACATGTTAGAAAGAATTTAAGCTTCATTGTTTATCTGTTGCTGTTATTATAATACTGGTATATTGATAATGCTGTATTTGTACCTGGATCTTAGATAATAGTTAATAGGCAGTTATGCACTACATACATACACTCTCTTGGTCATAAAAGCACAGCTTTGTAAAAAAAAAAAAAAAAATTATAAAAGTAATTTATAGACGGGCATAATGACAGTGTTCTTTATGATGCTCATTTTTATATTTGCTGGAAATCATTAGCATGGTTTGGTGTGAAAAGAGTGTAGAATGGACTGAAGTGAAATATTTATAAAGAAAACAACTTTGATGTCATGCATATATTGTGGTTCAAAATCTTATTGCAAAACTATAGTAAACAAACTTATCAGGTTAAGATTTTTTAAATGTATTTTATAAAGGTGCTCTGTGAGGTTTCTTAGATAATTTTTCCAGCATTTTTATTCACCAGCCTTGCTTATTGATGGAAATCTGTGTTGTAGACAGACCCCAGCAGGCACAATGACATTGTGACAATGGTCTGACAATGTTGTCTACATTCTTATGGCATTGATACAATGTTATGAGGTTCTGTGACTACTGGGACTATAAATAACTTCAGAATCTGTGCATATCCTATTTTGTTCCAGTGATTTTGATCGTGGTGTCGGTATGTACAGCTACCGGAGCTTGGAACTGGTTAATAGACCCAGACACTCAGAAGGTGACTTTTTTTTTTTTTTTTTTTGTCCTGTCCCTCCCGAAATTAATATTTTGTGTTCTGCAGTGGTTAGTTGATTAACTGAACAGTATTCGCATAAAAGTATTAGTAATCAGTACAATGACGTACATTAAAATTACTTTTACAAATAATAATAAAATTGAGAAGAAATACAAAGTCAAAATTCTACTTGCATTTGAATGTTTAGTATATCACCACTTTTGCAGGAACTAAAGTATATTATGAACCAATGTATACTAATTATCTACTCTTTCTGGTGTTGCAATTTAAGTGTTCATGTATAAAAGGTAAGAGTTGAAACAATAGTGGTATAGATGCTGTTACCAGTGCATCAAAAAAAAAAAAGAGAATTGTGAAAAAGTACATTTGTGTTCATAATTTAATTACAAAATGTAAACCGTTATATTTTTATTGCTTGTGTTGAAATGCCATGCTTTTGTTTTATTGATCCTGTTAAAATAATAATTTACTAATTTTTAGATACTATATTTCTGATTTTCATGAGTTATATGCTATACTGATCAATAGTAAAACAAAAAGGCTTGAAATATATATTTTTATGTGTAATGAATATAAAATGAAAGTTTTCCATTTTGAATTAAATTATTAATTAAAAATGTTAACTTTTTCCACAATATTTACCGTAAATGTTTTTTATTTATTTATTTATTTAAAAGTGAGTTCTGTGTATGAAAGGTATTTAGCTTTTACTACTAAAAGCAGTAGTGGTGTCCTAGGATACAGTTCAAGTTCTGCACATTTATCATCATAATAAATCTGATTAAAAAAAACATTGAATGAATCTATGAATGAGCAAAGCAGCATATGAACTAAAGAGGAAATCCTGTTAAAAACATACAGGTTAAGCAAAAAAAAAAATTGTAAGCAAATATTAATTACTAATATGTAACATACACAGTTAATTTCTTATTTAGATATACAATTGAGTATGATGAAGCGTTAAGATTTTAAAATGCACATCTCTCAGATTTTTCTTGAGTGCTTGTAATTTTGCAATCAAACTGATGGCATGCTTTCAGAATACTGAAAATGTTGTTTTTTTGTTTCTCCCCCCCACCCACAGGTGTCCTTCTTTTCATCTTTATGGAACCATCCATTTTTCACAATCAGCTGTGTTACTCTTATTGGTCTGTTCTTTGCTGGAATACACAAGCGCGTTGTTGCACCATCAATGTATCCTTATTCATGTCGTATTGTGCATTAATGTTTTATGCAAGTATATTAGTTGTTTTTTGGCAGTTAGACCTGAAAAATGACTGCTGCTATGACTGTGTTAAACATGTTTTACAAAACTGTAGAAGTCATGTATTAGGGCAAAATCTTTCTCTGATCTCAAGAACACTTAAATGAATTCATCAGTAAATTAACACATCATGGGTGTGTGAAGGGCAGGTAAAATACATACACACACTGATGTCTGTCTTAAGCCTAGTTCACACTACACAATTTTAGCTTGTCATCAGTTTTTTGTCATCGTCATCATCAGTCGGCTACAAATATTTTGGGTTTGCAGGTGTCTACAAGCTTACTCCATTCTGTCTTGTTTCTTGCTGCTGTTCTCATTTCGTAGACTGTTGGCGGTATCTCACTGTTGACCAAGTTGCCTATGTATTGCGGGTATAGTAGCTTTGGTCTACCACGCTTTCTTCACCCGTGTCTTTCGATTGGTTGGTAGAGAACGTACTTGTTGATTAGTTCATGCTCTGGTTTGCGCAGACAATGACCCACATATCTAAGTTGTCTCCATTGAATCTGGAGGACTAGCGGGTCTATTCCGATCTTCTGGTAAATTTCTGCGTTTGAGACTTTGTCCAAGCTTTTGATGTTGAGTATTACTCTGTAGCAGTTGGTAGCAAAACTGTTGATGTTCTGCTTGAGCTTTTCTGTAATTATCCAACAAAGTATAGATAGGCATGCTGCTTGGAAGATGTTTGTTTTGAGACGGATGGGAAGGTTCTTTGAGCGAAATATGTCCTTCATTTTCCAGAAGGCTGCACATGCTAGGGCCTTTCTTGCGCTGATGTCAGTTTTGCTCGACTTGACCATTGATCCCAGATATTTGAAGTTGTTGACCCACTCAATCTTTTGATTACCTAGCTCCAAGTTTTGGCTCTTGTCTTGGTTGGTGACTTTTTTTGTATCACGGACAAAATCCTCTGCTCAGAGGCAAATCTGGAATTACTCGGGGCTCGCTCAGTCATGTGGTGTGAACTGCTGAAAGATGCTTGCCGAGTGATTGCTAATGAGTCACAGACACCCAGGAAATATTTTACATGCTGAATATTTGATCCAGTCAGCGACTGTGAGCCAAGAGCTGTAACTACCTACAATCAATGATTCTCACCGACCAGTCATGTAGTATGAATTCCACAACAACTGAAACACTCAAGATTACAGCTCAACCAGTCGTGTAGTGTGAACGGCATAATGACTGTCGACTCAAAAAGTCATGTAGTGTGATCAAAAAGTCCTACTTTGATTGGATTAGTTTCTCAGGGGACATCTGCTTTTTCACATTTTACAGGTCTCCTCAGAGTTGAAACTCTGGCATTAAAATAACTGTGGGAAGAGTGAGTTTCTGAAGTTATCAGTAAAGCTCTATATTAAGGACAGCTACTACTTGCTGTCCTGGTTGGTTGGACACTAGAGGCACTGCCCCAGAAGTCCAAAATTAAGCTTTAGGGTCTTTTACTTTTTCCTCTACATGACGCTCTCCCAGGTAGCCTATGGGGTGGAAAACTCTTCTGTCCAGACCAAGTAGATTACTTAATGGCTCTTCTAAAGCATTCTTTTTTTTAAAGCATTTTTTTCATTTATTGGTTTTTAATGTAAGTTTTTGGGTGGTTTAGTGTATTAAGTCTGAATATGGCTAGTAACAGAAGCCAACAACGTAAAATCACAAAGGCCTCCTGAGAACGGCAAAATTACCCCAGGAGCCCATATAATTCTTATTACATCCAAAAATGGCTAAAGTCATGGTTCCTGACTTGAGTCTGAGCTTCACATAACCTAAAAATTAAACGGTGAGTAGCCTTTTGCTTTGTAAATTAGTTTATGGTTAATCAATGTGTTTGTGCATATGAATGCTTGATGTTTACCATAAGTAGCCCATTGCATGAAAGATTGAAGTTCCAAAGAAGAAAATGGAACAAAAATTTTCAAAGGACAAAAAGCACTGCTGTTCTTTCCAATCTAGAACTGCAGTAATTGCTTTGCAGGCTTATATTAAAATAGTGTGATTTACTGTTATCAAATATCCAAGTGATATTTTTATGTCATGATGAGGTTTCGGAGTTGTTTCTGAAACATCCTTTTTAAACATTAATGCTGTCATGGACAGACTATTTTTAAAAGGATTTTGGACTTCTAACTTCTCTCCAAGAGTTCCCTCTTCCTTGACTTGTTTCAGTATTGCTGCACGCTGCCGGACAGTGCTAGCAGAATACAATATGTCTTGTGATGATGTAAGTATTAATCCTTATTTGTAATTGGTGATGATACCTTGCAACTAGTGATCAACTGATATGGGTTTTTCAATAGCCAATGCAGATACATAGAGTACAGAAAGGCCACTGGCAGATATGCCGATATTGTTGTCTTTTTGCATTTGATAAAACATGAAATTTAAACATGAAATAAGTTTCTATGCGTAGTGGTGTGACATTGGACATTAGTGGGAGCTCAACACACTCCAACATTGTTCACTGCTCTAACACTGTTCAAGAGCAGCCTCACTGATAAGGCTGCTTGCTGTTTGTTTTTTTACTGGTTTTGCAGGCCAATTTAAATCAAACAATTAGCCAAAGCTGATAACCTAAAACGGCAGATATCGGCCAAGTAATCAGATTAATCAGTCTATCACTACTTGCAACTGAATCGTTTCTGATGGAGCCAATAATTATACTAGTGACATGACTGATTATTCTTATGTCTCAGACATCCAGTCAAATAACCTGTAACTTAGACCACAGTAAACCTGCTCTGTTTGTTACATGCTTCGATGAATCAACATACTAGTGTTGACGATACCTATTTATGCTGTGTTTTAGACGGGGAAACTTATTCTAAAGCCAAGACCTCACATCCAGTAGCATCACGCAGACTGTAGGCATCTGATATTGATCACCATGTGGATCGCAAAGTATACAGCACAAGAGGAGATTATACAGGAGGAGAAATCAAGAGTCTTGAGAACTTGAGACAACTGTAAAGAGACTATTTTTGTTTTTAACAGTGGGTTTTGTACCATAATAGTGCATAACTAAACCATCTTTAAAAGTATCAAAGTATGGCTTTTTTTATTATAAATGTTCCCCCTAAAGTTGATTTTATGTGCCCTCATTGTTTGAAGTCATATAATTAATACATTTGCTGCTTTTTCTATGTTTGTAGGTTTTGAAAGCACTTTTCTGGAATCAAATAATAAAATGCTTTCTTCATTCTGATTGTGATCTAGCCCACGTTTAAAAGGAGTATGTCTACATTATTTTGATATCCAAGTTGTTTTATGTGGCAGATTTGTTCATTTTGGAGCCCCAAAACATGTTAAATACATAAGTTGCACAGAATCATGCTGCAGTGACAAAAACTAGACTCAGTACAGACTGGGGCTTTAAGGTTTTGATTGTTCAAAATTCAGAACATTTTAAAATTTGTTCCCACTTTATCAAAGCAACTATACAGCACCACACATCTGTTTATCAATCACTGTATTTTATAGTTATAGTGCACATCTGTCTGGTGCAATTAGCAGAGATTGGATACTGCTCAGACGAACTGAAATAAAAAAAAAAAAAGGGTGATGGCAAATAAATTTTTCTCCATTTAAAAAAGTAGTACAAGAGTACGCTGGGAAATAACTGCATAAATACACAATGATAAATTTATAAACAATGACATATCACATAACAGAAAATGTTTGATTTGGCTTGTTTATTGTGCATACATAATCTGAATAATGTACACCTCAGAGCTTGATTTAGTCACTTCAGGGTTTCTTACCTTGCAGTCAATCACTAATGTATCATAAATCAGCAGACTTCTCAGCAGTGCTTATTGGCCATAATTTGTTTATTTACACACATATGGTTATATTTTAGTACAAGAACATTCATCAGTTTTCTATTTTATTTTGTCTGTGAAGCTTGAACAATGCTGAAGTGTCATGAAATTAATTACAAACTGAAAAATCACAAATCTTGTCTCGTTGACTATTTATATGGTTTTATAAATAGTATTTAGTAGTTTTTAGCTTTAATGTTTCATGTCACAGTTTCCCTACTTTGTGCTGATAAGGATGTCTTCTACTGTGTGTTCTAGAGATTGAATAACCAGCATGGGAGGGAAGGAAATCATGAAGTTCCCCTGAATACTTCTTTAACTGGTCTATATGTACATATCCTACAGAGGAACAAAACACAGTCAGTCGGTCTCTTAAGCGGACTAGTTCAAAGGTCATAGAAAGTCTAGTCACAAGTTCAAAGAAAACACTTCTATGGATTCCCAACCCACTTGACGTCATTTTCAATTACTACATAAGTCTGTTCATAATTCTCTAAAATGACTAATGATTTAAGGTAATCACAATCATTTTCCAGTTAATAACTTTCACAATCACATGTTTACACCCTAACAAAAAAATGTGAATTGGATGTGTGTTGTTGCAAACTGTATTTAAATAAAAATACATCATAACATATTTATTAACAAAAATACTAACTTCTGACTGGTTTCATGGCATGTTTAGAGGGCAATAGTAATGTTTGTTCATCTGAGCTCAAGCTATTTCTGTCTTCAGCTGGGAGATGTACTAAGACACCTATTTACACAGTTTTGCATCTGTGCATTACTGTGCACAATGGCAGCTATTTGAGAACATCTATTACTTTACCATCTTTATTTGATTACCTAGGTGTCAAATAAGTACCTGAAACCATGTTGTTTACAGGATAGAGCTGCAGATCACAGCAGATAGACTCATCTATAGATGGGGATATGTTCATGTGGTCTTCATGGCTAGGGGACACATTAACATTTGTTATCCAGCTAATATTTATTGTCAAATTGGCTTTATAATAGTGAAAAACTCTGCAACAGCAGTTTTAATCTGAGGCCAACTATACCTTTCTATGATGCACTCAAATAAATGCATGATATGCTTGTTTAAGAACATTTGGAAATGCCACATACCTTATAATTTCTTTCTCCTTTGGACTTCTTCCATCTTTGGTCTGAACCCTTACAGTCTACACAGTTTTACATTTCCATGCATTGTTATAATACATTAAATACCATATTTCAAACTGAAAGCAAACTACAGTGTAATGAATAAATCTTTACACACAGATTGATATACTCACAACATCTCCCAATGGCTCATCTTGCTCCCAAATGAATCTCCCCATCATGGCTCTCACTTCTAAAAAAAAAAAAAAAAAAAAAAGTATACAATTGACCATCAGTTAAAAATACATATTAATTACAATATTGCAACATAAACAATCATGCATGCAGTGAAATACCCCAAAACACATGCTCTCACAGCTCACCTCTCTGTACAGAAACAGGAGGCAGCAGATAATGACCAACAGGCACAGATTTGGCACTCTGACGTTGTCGACAAGTTGAAATATAGCCACTGTGGAACACTGTGGCTCTGTCCTTTGCATAGTCATCGCTAACATGTATCCTGAAATAAATGTCAGAAGTGTGCGCATGCTAGCTGGACAATATCACAACCCATTCACTTTCCACAAAGTGATGGTGTAGGCCTATAGATAACATTATACAGGCTTATTTGCATTACAAACATCATATTAGGATTATTTACAATTGTGCTTCTGCTCAATTATTCAACTCTTTCAAAGTTGTATAAATCAAAGTTCTGTATTTTCATTATTTATTGTATTGTTTTTATTGTTTTGTAAATTTTGAGTACACTTATTACCTTTTTGTGTCAGGACAGGAAGCATCATCACTGAAGAGGTAATCTGCTGTTCTCAAGCTGGAGATAATGCCACCCTGAGACACTGACAACAGCACAGTTTATGTTAATCATTTTGCCCTTTAAAACACAAGGTTACAAAAGGTATGTATAATGTGGTGGTGGTGTGTTAGTGTCAGCTCACTGTCCACTCATGCATAGTTTGTTTTTGGTATTCTCTAGTGCTTCATTGATGGTCACAGGATGCTGCACACAGGATGCTGCTGGGTGGATAGTTTTAGCTGGTGCACTATTTGACTGCAGCAGTGACAGTGATATGTTTAAAGTCTGATCCACACACCACCACGTCAGTATCACTGCAGTGCTCAGAATGATCCACCATCCAAATAATGCCTATATACAGTCATTTCAAAATTGTGTGACCACCCCTGGTTTATAATGAACTTGGGATGTCACAGATGCCATGTGATGGTTTGTTGCATATAAGATGATCATCATGAGCAAATGTGCAATTTGATGACAAAAGGGTAGGATAATAGTGAAGGGCAGTAGCATCTCAGAATTCCAATGTTAGGCCAAGTAAAAAAAAAAAATTGGTGATCATCCTTTTTCACCAAAATTTTGGGTCGGGGGGGAGGTGTTTTTTTTTTTTTTTTTTTTTT
>BRDA01091275.1:16541-30149 GCA_036984385.1 Crenuchus spilurus
GACTGCACCACCACACACCTAGTCTGAAATTTGTATAGTGACAGTGACGACGTCAGTTTATCACGTGGTCGATTTTGATAGGTGGGTCGTCGTAGGACACACGTCGTAGGACACTGGTGGTTACTTCGTGATCTCTTATGGTTTTCGTTTGATACGTACTCACCTGTCACTCGACTGTGATTGTGTGGTGGTGGTGTAATATGTATGTAAAACATACACTTATTACCTTTTTGTGTCAGGACAGGAAGCATCATCACTGAAGAGGTAATCTGCTGTTCTCAAGCTGGAGATAATGCCACCCTGAGACACTGACAACAGCACAGTTTATGTTAATCATTTTGCCCTTTAAAACACAAGGTTACAAAATGTATGTATAATGTGGTGGTGGTGTGTTAGTGTCAGCTCACTGTCCACTCATGCATAGTTTGCTTTTGGTATTCTCTAGTGCTTCATTGGTGGTCACAGGATGCTGCACACAGGATGCTGCTGGGTGGATAGTTTTAGCTGGTGCACTATTTGACTGCAGCAGTGACAGTGATATGTTTAAAGTCTGATCCACACACCACCACGTCAGTGTCACTGCAGTGCTCAGAATGATCATTTCAAAATTGTGTGACCACCCCTGGTTTATAATGAACTTGGGATACCACAGATGCCATGTGATGGTTTGTTGCATATAAGATGAGCAAATGTGCAATTTGATGACAAAAGGGTAGGATAATAGTGAAGGGCAGTAGCATCTCAGAATTCCAATGTTAGCAGTATGATCTGTGTTTGGATATTAGTACTGGAATTACTCAGCATTGGATTGAAAGAAGAAAAATTAGTAGTAGTTAACCAGTATAATGAACACAGGAGCACATTAGACTATCATAAACCTAAATTGGTGATTTATATTTTAGCAGGGCATCAATATCATTACATCACCTGATACAAAATTACCTTAAACATTATCGCACAACAATACTGCTGCTAGCAACCAGACAGCACAATTTAGGTCAGATACAAGCAATTATTGGTGGTCCAGCTTAGCTAATGTTCTTTTTTTAAACACTTAATTTAGACACTGATAAAAATGTTATGAAATGTGTGATACACATTGAAAAGCAGAGCATATTCACATATTAACTCTGAATGTAATCAGTCTTACCATTAAAGGCTAACTTCACACAGTTTGAACGTCATCAGTCTGACTGTTAAAGTTACACAGTCTGAACGTTACCAGTCTGACAGTTACATGTTAACATTACACAGCCTAAATGTTACAGTCTGACCGTTAAAGGTTAACTTTATACGGTCTGAATGTTACAGTTTGAACATTAAAGGTTAACGTTAGACAGTCTGAATGTTACACAGTCTGACCATTAAAGGTTAACGTTATACAGTCTGAATGTTACACAGTTTGAACGTTAAAGGTTAACGTTACACAGTCTGCCCATTAAAGGTTAACTTTATACGGTGTGAATATTACACAGTTTGAACGTTAAAGGTTAACGTTACACAGTCTGAATGTTACACAGTCTGACCATTAAAGGTTAACGTTATACAGTCTCAATGTTACACAGTTTGAACATTAAAAGTTAACGTTATACAGTCTGAATGTTACACAGTTTGAACGTTAAAGGTTAACGTTACACAGTCTGACCATTAAAGCTTAACTTTATACGGTGTGAATATTACACAGTTTGAACGTTAAAGGTTAACGTTACACAGTCTGAATGTTACACAGTCTGACCATTAAATGTTAACGTTATACAGTCTGAATGTTACACAGTTTGAACGTTAAAAGTTACCGTTATACAGTCTGAATGTTACACAGTTTGAACGTTAACGGTGAACGTTACACAGTCCTGCTGAGTAATCAAATGCCTCTGTGAACTGTTCTGTAATATTTCTGTTTCTTCTGTAAAACAGCGAAAGGTAGGCCATTTAGCATTTATGAAGCATGCTAATGCTAATACTAGAGTTGAGTAAACGTCTCAGACAACCAGGTTATAAAACTTAGCTAGCCAGCTAACATAGACAGTGATAGCTATTCTAGTTTGCTATGCTAACTAACAAGCTAACCAGCATATAAATATTATAAGCATAGTTGACGTTGAACACTTACCCCAAAACCGGGGAATATCTCTCTTTACACTGGTCGAGAACCAAGCTGTTTTATTTGAAAACATATTTAGTGAGGTGACTGGGTATATGTGCTGTATATGTCCACGTTAAAACTCGTGTAGCTGCTCTACAGTTTTAATAAAAAGTCCTAAGTTTGTGTGAAAATCCGTGACAGGATCTTGAATAAGTTGTCCTACACTGTGTGGAGCACCTCTCACGATCTCATAATCAACTTCACTCACTGCTGCTTTTACTCTCAATCGATCTGTGTCGTGAGGAAGGGATGGACAGATCGATACTGAAATATCAATATTTCTGGTCCTGATGTTTCTAGAAATCGATCCTTGCGTGAAAAAACAATCGATTTTAACCCTCTGAACCCCACATCAACCTGTGCTACTGGCTGCTCTTCGTTTCTGTTTATTTATGGGGTTTTCTGACATAAAACACAACAACATCCGGTATCAATTTCATTTTCAAAATAACATATTTAAATGTTTGTTTTGAAATAAATCAGTGTATATATACATCTAATCATGCTTTTTACACTGGATTTTGAAACAAAGCTTCAGCTTTTCAGTAATGTTCGCGTGCTGAGACTGACAAAATAGCCATCGTTCATTTTCATGATACATTTTCTGGTTCTCAGTGTAAACAGGTCAAAATTCTCAGTGTTAACAGTATCTTTATCAGTGTGTGTATATAATCACAGAAAGGCATTTAAAGAGTCCATAACTTTAATATTTGCTTGTGTGTGATTTTACTTGTGGTCCATTTTTCACATTTGAGTGATTTTTATACACCAATTAAAAAAAAAAAAATTATGTGAACTCCCCCTTTATCCATAAAAAGTCATTTTACTGATGCACCTTTAATGGAATGGTTTACTCAAACATCATATTTGTATGGTTTTTCCACTTATTTCCAATTGCAGCAATATTCGGCTAAATATTCCAGCCCTTTCCTTCAAAGAACATCACACGAGTCTGTGTCTTTATAGACACACTATGACTTACTGTAAGCTATGAGGAATAAAAATGTATGTTAGACTAAAACATCGGAGTCTGTTTTAGTGATGATGACTGTCGTGAATATGGAGGAATCTGATTGAAGAACATTCTTACACCAGTCCTCCTGACATGGCTAATCAACTGAAGAGGAATATACATAAGTAGGATTGATTTCTGTATACACTATTTCCTTAAGATTGCTATATATAAATACTGATTAATTACTCTATCATTCAAAAAGCAGTCTGGGCCAATGTGAGCACGTGAACAGCAACTTATATAGACTGAATAGGTGGATGTACACTATGTTTTAAAAAAAATGCATCATAGTTTCCATCTGCGGACCATTACGGACTAAGTACTGAATAGTATGTATTGAAAGTTCACATACTATATTAACCTCTTTCAAAAGAGCAAGAAAAATTCAGGTTCACATTGACAACCCCTGTATGGTGGTGACACTGATCCGACATAGTCTTGTCATTTCTTGTAACATTTGCTGTAATGCACATGTGTAGCCAATAGATGGGGCAAGTATATTGTGTAATAGGTCATATATTGTTCAGTCACTTACCTTCAAAAGTAGTGGGTAGAGTAGTCTTAAAGCTCACATTTACTTATGTATTATTACTTTTATACAATAATTACTCAAATAGATGTTATGCAATGACTAAGGAGGAGTAAACAAATAATCAAAAATGTAGTAAATTCAGTTGCTTTATTCATTGCTCAAGCAGGTGTTGAAATGTGTGCGCACAGTTTGCACAATAAAGCACAGAAAAGCATTGCCAGTAGAATGAAATGCTCAGGGGCAGCCACACATGAGTCTAAGGTCACAATGTCCAATGCCAGGTGTCATCTAACAGGGTATAAAGCCCCCCAGTAATATGCTGTGGAGCAGTGAAACCATGTTCTCTGTAGTGATGAAGCCTTATCACATGTGATGCGATTCAGTGGTGCTTGTGATCCAGGACAATGAACATTAGTACCTGACCTCACTAATGCTTTCTTGACTCAATGCAAAATCCCACAGCAGTGTTCCAACATTTGTGGTAAGAGGTTTGTGATAAAAAAAAAAGTTATTACAGCATGCCCGTATAAAAAAAAATATTGCAATGAGGCATCAATGCAGATGACTTCTGGATTTTAGTTATTGTGCATCATGTTATTTGAAATGTAAATGGCGGCGGCGTGTGAACAATGCGCAGCTCAGCGTCTCTCCAGTCACAGTATTATAATCTGTACCAGTGGTGGATGCTCTAAGACTGCAAGGGAAGCTCAGCTTCCCCTAAAATGTCAAAAAATAAGTGATCAATAATATACTGTTGTGTGTACATGTCATTGACTAAATATGCGCTACAACGCGCTCAACTTTTGTTCAGAATCAGCTTCTTATCACTGGTATTCCTCTCACTCATTCCCGCAACTTCACAGTGCTTTAAACAGGGTGGACGCTCTGCGTCCACAGACTTCAATGGTAAAGCAAAGCGTGCTGCGAAACGAGACGAGTCATTGGATGAATCCTGGCCTTTGTCCCGCCCATCGGACGCTCAGCGTCTCTGGGGGTCTATGGGGCAGTGGGCTGGGCCGGACGCTCAGCTTCTGCATGATGATTGGATGATGTGTCTGAGGCTGAATCCCTTTTTGATTGACAGCTAAATGAGCGAATCAGTGATCTTTTTGTGTAAACTTTCGTGGGAGCATTTTTTTTTATTTCAATAGTGTTTATTGAGGTAGTTTATGGACTAATATCTCCTATTCTAGTGATTAATAGTGTTTATTGAGGTTGTTTATGGACTAATATCTCCTATTCTAGTGATTAATAGTGTTTATTGAGGTTGTTTATGGAACAATATCTCTATTCTAGTGATTAATAGTGTTTATTGAGGTTGTTTATGGACTAATATCTCCTATTCTAGTGATTAATAGTGTTTATTGAGGTTGTTTATGGACTATCTCCTATTCTAGTGATTAATGTTTATTGAGGTTGTTTATGGACTAATATCTCCGATTCTAGTGATTAATAGTGTTTATTGAGGTTGTTTATGGACTACGATCTCTATTCTAGTGATTAATAGTGTTTATTGAGGTTGTTTATGGACCAATATCTCCTATTCTAGTGATTAATAGTGTTTATTGAGGTTGTTTATGGACTAAAAAAAGCCTAGCTCTGCTGGCCATTGAGAGGACACTAGTCAAGTCCCTGGAAAAGACGCCTTGTTGGTACGACAGGGTCACAGATCATTTTCTTGAAAAGGAATGGAGGGTAGAATTTACTTATAAATAAACCGACACATTTTATGATGTAGCCCGAAATTGAGCTTCCCCTCCTTGAAAGACCAGCATCCGCCACTGATCTGTACATACCCAAAAACTGTACCATACCATCTGTATCATAGTCTTATATGCATTTTAGAGCCGTAGTGTTTTAATCTGTACATACCTGGATCCACTTGTAACATTATCTTTAATTCATAGTCGTAGCTTAATTTTGAACCTGTATATATGTGTCCCCGCCAGGGAAAACCGGGTCAAAGTCATTTTTTTCAAATATGAGTTATTAGCATATTTGTAAAGAGTACTGTTAAAGGAAGTCTCACACAAAGTTGCAGCCAATTATCTCTCATACTTTCAGAGATGGAGCATTCTGAGGCGTAACATACTGACACTCAACTCGGTTTTTTTGTGTCACAAGACATTAATACACAAGAAACACTTAAAAATTAATAAAAAAAAAATCCAAATATAGCAGAAATGAAGACTAAAAGACGACGCTGGCTAAAATTGCTCTGTTTACATTAGCTGAAGACATCTGACCTGCTCACGTTTGGTGGATGGATACATGAGTTCAAACACATTTCTACAGTGAAGAGAAGAAGTTCAGGAGCCGAATGACACCCAACAAGTTTGTGTATCTCCGCGGTAAGTAGTTCTACATCAGGATTCGAGGGTCACTGAAACTCGTTTTTCAGGTAAAATATGCAAATTCGCTGAAATGGCTTACTGCACAAAAACAACTTTTTCTGTGAATTTAAGTTTTGTTTTTGATCAAAACATGTACTACGATAGATAGGTGAGACTATTATCTTTCATTTACAGCAATAAAACCGAGTGGCAAAATTTTGTCACTAATGTGAGTGACAGGCTGAATGACACCATATCTCAATAAGTTGCCCATAGACTTTGGCCTGGTTTTCCCTGGCGGGGTCACATATTGTACCACAGGTATTAATCCACTACTAATGCACTTCTGGTTAGATGCTATCTGCATTTCATTGCTTTGTACTTGTGACATGTGCAATGACAATAAAGTTGAATCTAATCTAAGGCCAAGTAAAAAAATAAAAATAAAAATTGGTGGTCATCCTTTTTCACCAAAAAATTTCAGGGTTAGATGTGCATACACAGTTTGTTGTTTGTTTACTCCTTTTGAATAGCAAATGTCAAGGAGGGCGTATATCCAAATGTTTGAGTCAGCATGGAGCTGTTGGTAGACCAGGATTGATATGTTTTGCATGATCATTTCTTGCTGTCTTCTCTTAGTGATTTTGCACTGTGTTGTTTACAGGAAACTGTAATATTGTTAATAGCTAATATGAATGCCTTTGTGTGTATACTGTCAGGATCTTTACATTTCGTTTCTTTTCTCTCTCTGGTTTACTGATTTCAACTGTTGTCTGAGTTGTCTGATATTGTCACTATCTTGGCTATTAGTTCATAGGCACATCATTGGGTCTACTCAGTGTAAATCACATTTGTTTAATGAATTGGAAGAACAGTATTCAATTGACAGTTTCTAGAAGGTTTTAAGATGCATAATTTTTTTTTCTCAGTTACATTAGGTCTCTGCATTTCATACTCTCAGCACATGAATAGTCACATGATCAGCAGTGTGGATCACTGGTTGATTAATTAGTGTGATTCACACCATCTCGGATATGAACAAACTGCCATCTGACAGCAGATTGCTTTTCTCATTCACACCTCAGGTCCACAAGCTATGAAATTGAGGACAAAACCAGTCAAAATACTGGCTTGCTGAATTGAGTAGTCATCTTTTGTGGCTTTCCTTTCATGTTGCATCATTGCAGTTATCCCTTAATCCATATGATGAGAGATTATGAAAGATGCATTTAGTTGTACTTCCATGCCTTGCAGGCTAACCATGAGAAAAAGGCAAAGAACAGAAATTGTTACCGACATTCTGTAGCTACAATTAGCCTACTTGTACTCTGTCTTGTTCCCCGTACCAGATGTGACATTTGTGTGTGCTAAAACACTCCAAATAAATTTTTACATTTCTCATTTGTCCTCTCTTTATCTATTAGGCTTGTTTCTTACTGTGCATTTAATGCTGTTATATGTAAGTGATTGACTGCCCTGTATTGTGTCTCAGAAAGCAGAAATACTCCTTATTAAGTTAGCATGAGTGATTGAACCTAACCCGCTGCAGGCTATATACACCAATCAGCCATGATGTTGAGCTTTGTCAGTCCTCTTTGTCTTAACAGAGCAGCTCCAATCCACTGAGACATGGATTCTACAAGACTTTTGATGGTGTACTGTTGTATCTGCCATTAAGACTGTAGCAGCAGATCCTTTGTGTTGTGTAAGTTGCAAGTTGAAGAAGACTTTCTCTTCCAGCATATCCCACAAATGCCTTTTCTGATTAAAATCTGAAGAATTTTGAACCTACTTTTGATGGATACTGACCACTGCTGTCTAGATGCACTCCACAAGCCCTTGGAGATGCTTGGACTTGTCATCTAGCCATAACTATTTGACTTTTGTCCTAGTGACTGTGTGTGTTTTGTATGTTTTCACATCTTCATATCTGCAGATATACACTGCAAAAAAAACAATAAAGGGAACACTAAAATAATACATCCTAGATCTCAATGAATAACATATTTCAGTTGAAATGCATTAAGAACAGAATAACATAAAAATGATCAATGTAAATCAAAATTATTACCCCTTGGAGGTCTGGAATTGGAATCATACTCAAAATCTCATACCACCCTCATGGAGTCTGTTTCTGACAGTTTGAGCAGAAACATGGATATTAGTGGTCTGCTGGAGGTCATTTTACAGGGCTCTGGCACTGCTCCTCCTGTTTCTTCTTGCACAAAGGAGGAGGTAGCGGTCCTGCTGCTGGGTTGTTGCCCTCCTACGGCCCCCTCCATGTCTCCTGGTGTACTGGGCTGTCTCCTGGTATCTGCTCCGTGCTCTGGACACTGTGCTGACAGACACAGCAAACCGTCTTGCCACAGCTCACATTGATATGCCATCCTGGATGAGCTGCACTACCTAAGCAACTTCTGTGGGTTGTAGACATCGCCTCATGCTACCTCTATTGTAGACATCGCCTCATGCTACCTCTATGGTGAGAGAACTGACAAAATGCAAAAGTAACCAAAACATCAGCCAGAAAGGATGAGAACAGAGAAAAAGTCTATGGTCACCATCTGCAGAACCACTCCTATATAGGGGTTGTCTTGCTAATTGCCTCTCATTTCTACCTGTTGTCTGCTCCATTTGCACAATAGTAGGTAAAATTGATTCACAATCAGTGTTGCTTCCTAACTGGACAGGTTGGTTTCACAGAAGTGTGGTTGACTTGGAGTTACATTGTGTTGTTTAAGTGTTCCCTTTATTTTTTTTAGCAGTGTATAAAGTAGGGGAGGTACAAATGGAACATTTTATAACTTTTACTATAAGAAGTGAGGAAATGTGTTTTTCCATGATATGGACCCTTTAAACCAAATGAGGTATGACTAATTGAAACATCTGTTAGTGGCCTGTTTGCATGACACAACTTGGAGCAATACAGACAGCAAGAAAATGCTTGAGTCATGCTGTCATATGCTTTAGTTTATCAGTGGTCATGGTGCTTCTGAGATTCTTTATTTGGTAACCGTAGCTGTCATGTATGCCATCTATTTTTATTCCCTTTCACACAGTAGAGCGAGATCGCACATGCAGCGGTTTGGTGCCATCACCATCTCTGACTTCATGTACACTAACAAAGCCTTTAGGCAGCTGCAGAGCATGGCTAGAGTGTCTCATTATCTCCTCTCCAAGAGAGTAGCCGGCAGGGTCAGGGGTTTATTTAGTGCTAGCTGCCATGGGCATGCAATATGCCAAATTGGTTTCTAGTTTTTGAGAGTAGTAATGTCATGTAGCCTTGTGGTTTATGTTCAGGTGACGCTGTTTAAAAAGCTGTAACCACAGGACAGATGGAAAACATCTTGCCTGCTGGGCAATTGATTGGTCATGCTTTGGTGAGATGCTCTTTTCACAGATCACATAAAATGAAACGGACAATTTTAGGAGCTCTAGCTGGAGGTTGCACTTTAACAGTGACCTTAGACCTATTCCCCTACTCCTGTACTAACCATGGACGGGCCTTATGACATTATTTTATGGTTATTATAATAATATCAAAGTATGTATTGGATGTAATGCATATTGTCTGTACTTGAAGCATACGTATTGACTGCATGTTTTATTACAGTGAGTGTAATGAGCCCTGTTTAATTGGGTTTACAGTACTGCAGTATGTGAAATGTAAAAAAAAATGAATAAATAATTGTATATCAGATCATAAGTACTTTTATTTCATATTTGTCATATCATCTCTCTCAGTGTGGCCTGAATTACTTTTTGCGCTAAAATACTTTAGGTTAATCAGGTTAACTAGGTTGAAACAATACCTTTTGGCATTATGATTTATTTATTTAATAAACAAAACTGTACATCACTGAGAATGAATGTTCTAACATCTATAATACAAGTTTACTGTGACCCAGGCCCAAGGTAGCCGGGTATTTGAATAAACGCATATATTTTTATGTGTTTGGGCCTTTCGTCCACATGCAAACGCAGTTTTACACCAAAAACGATTGATTATGAAAACTCCGGCCAAAGTGGAGATTTTGGAAAACTCCATTTTTGCGTTTGCGTGTGTACGTGTGAAGACGCCGTTTTAGAGTCCAGAACATCACAATCTGCGACAAATGATGCTGTGATGTCATTTGCGCGACCACTGTAATTGACTGCCTTGCTGTGGAAGGATGAACGCCAGCAGAGAAGTTTTCATTTTTATGTTAATTTAAACACTCTTTGCGTGTTTGTTTTTACAAGTTCAGCTTCTCCAATACGTGGAGGAGCAAAGGAGAAGTTTGTTGTTACTTACTTGTTTGTTTTGAAGGATTCTGATTGGCTGACATGGGTGTTAGCTTTGTGTTACACTGCCATCTATGCGCTTGGCGTCTTTATGACAACACTCTACGGCGTATTTATGCGGATTCATGTGGATGAAAACTTTTCTTAAAACGATCTCGTGTGTATGATATTATTTTTGAAAACGATGTAGGGGAGATATTCGTTTTTAGAAATACCCGGCTACATGTGGACTAGGCCTCAGATGATTGCAAATGATCAGTCTCTCAGTTGTAGTTTTTACTTATGTTGCATGACCACACTCATGCGGCAGCACAGTGGCTTAGTGTTTAGCATGTTCGCCTCTCAACGCTGAGGTCTTGGGTTTGAGTCCCCATTTGAGCTTCCATGTTCTCCTCGTGTCTGCGTGGGTTTCCTCCGGGGTCTCCGGTTTCCTCCCACAGTCCAAAAACATGGCTAGGTGGATTGGGTACTCTAAATTGACAGTGTGTGTGTGTATGTATGTGTGCACCCAGTGATGGATTGGCGCCCTGTCCTGGGCTTAGTTGAATAGTGTAATGCCCTGCCCTGCGCTCAGTGAGGGGGTAGGGGACTAACCAATTAAGCGGGTCTGATTATGAATGGATGGATGGATGGATGGACCACACTCATCATTTTTCTTCATTACGATTTTGTTCCAATTATCAAGAGAATACCAAATTGTGATCCCAGTATGGTGATTATTTATATCCCATTAAATCAGGATATCTGTTTTGCTTTAACAGTGAAGAGAACAAACTGCCTGTTGAGGTCTCTCATCTACTGATATTGCCATTTCTTATGTAGGCAAGAGTGATTAAATAAATGCTTAATGTAAAATGAGGTGAACGTTTCTAGAAGGAAACAAACATTGACACTGTCTAAGAGAAGTTATTTTTAGAGTCTGACCATCATAACCATTGTCTTCAGCTTGCTGTCACCAGACAGAGCATGTGGTTAATGTTTTAAGCAGCTCTTCAATCTGCATGCACTTAAGCCTTTCTTTCTGCCACAGTGAAATTGTTTAATGTGGTGGTGGCGCTGCCCGCAATAGGGAATGACATCATTCAAAACTGAAAAGCGCTTGATTCTATTTTTGGAAAAGAATGTATGTGTTTACATATGATGTGCTATGGGGGATAGGATATGCTTTGTTCACTTTCTTCTTATCATAGATTTTTACATTTGCTTAGACCAGTGATCCTCACTATTTTTTTTCAAAAGGTCCATATTGACGGATCAAAGTCAAGGAGAGAGCCACACTATCACCCCAAGTCACTCAAATAATGGAAAAAAATAAACAACCCACCTATGGACTAAACCTTTGCGCACTGAATATATTGCTCTGGCTAGCTTATAGAATCACTGCTGCCATGTAGCCACCGTGCTGCAGGGTTGCCAGGTCCAACTAAAATATCCAGCCTAAAGTCAGTCTAAAACCCGCCCTTTAGAAGCTTAAACTAGCCCAGAATATGTCACGTTTGAAGCGAATGGCAAAACAACTGTGTACGAGTGTACGACTTAGTATTTTGTTTATAAAGGATTTATTATGATTATTGCCATTTATCTTAAATGCATTAATAATATGGTAACACAAGAGTTTTATTAGTTCTTTTATAAGTGTTAAACCGTGAACCTGGCAACAGCAAAGTCTCGTGCAGCCTGCTGTTGGAAACAGTACCTGTGTTGCCAGATTCCACAGTATCCCCGATTTGGAACCAACTTTAATTGAGGCAAAATGAGAGGGCAAGTGCTTGGAATGTAAAGCGCATTACAGTATATGTCTCTGTAGCATGCTTTTAAAATACTTTGCCTGTCCTGGCGTACTTTCGTAACCGGTCACGAGAGCCACCAATAAAGCACGGCGAGCCGCATGTGGCTCGGGAGCCGCGCAATCTGCATTTGTATTGCTACCAAATGCCTTAAAACTGGGGACTAGTTGAAACCAAAGAAGCGTAGAACAGTTTTGCAGAAACCCTATGTAAAATATCACAATTATATACAACAGGACAGGCAGATTTATGAACATTTTGATGCTAAACAGCTCTCAGAGTATGACAACTAGTACTTTCCCAGGTACAGTTTATTGAGTGTGCATGTCCACTCATCAGTGACATATTTACATTGTCATCTGGTGATGGTTTTTGAGCTGTTGCCTTTACACGCTTATGTTGATGTGAAGTAGACTTTGATTTTACTTGTGCATGGAGTTATTTTTGTTTAAGCCATATATCATTATTTTTTTCATAGCATTTTCCCTTGACAAAGCCAGCTCAAGTTTGTATTTAGTTTGTTTGACTGTAAACCTACCGTAGTTCTGTAGTCTGTTGATATGTGTCTGTTGGGGCAGATGAAGGCTGAGAGGTCAAGGCAGAGTCATATGAATATGAGGCTTTATCCATATACCATGAAATACTGCTTCACAGCTCAGACAACCGTCAGATCACGCCATAGATCAACTGTCAGAGCAGCTAATTGTAAGCAAGGCACTCAGCTGGTACCAGTCACTCAGTCTGGGTATCCAAATGTCAGGTTACAACAATGTCACCGTTGTCTGTATGATGTGACAACTAAGTGTTTTTGTGTGCCAAAGCCTCTAGCATTCATCTTTAATTAAAGTGTGAAAGAATTTTGTCTACACTTGACAAGTGTATCAACATTAGAAGTTAATCAAAAGTTTGTTTTAGTACCTACATGCTATGATTGGGTACTTTTTTTATACTGCTCTATTGTATTCATATATCATCTCTAAGTTAGACAACTGAACATAATTACCAACAGGTTGTAATGTTGTTTTCTTTGGTCAATCCTGCAACAAACATACATGAATGTTCAAGATTTTACATGCAGATTTCTGTTGCCTCTAGTGTGTACCATTAAGCTGCGACTTAATTTACAAGTGCTTCTGACTTGCAAAAGCATTTTGCATATGCAAAACAACACTGAAGAAAATGGAATATTCTAGTATATGTTGATAACTTTGTTAGATTTTCTCTCTTGGACATGAATTATGAATACTGTACATCTGGACCAGCACCAGTAGATCGCATTTTCTGAAGTTACAATGTTGTTTTGCTTAGTCAATTCTGGAGCAGACATATACAGACCCATTCCAAAAAATTTGAATATCATGGAAAAGTTGATTAATTTCCACAATTCCATTCAAAAAGTTTCAAGGCCCACAATTTAAAGTACAAACGGGATTCCAAAAAAGTTGGGACACTAAACAAATTGTGAATAAAAACTGAATGCAATGATGTGGAGATAGCAAATGTCAATATTTTAT
>BRDA01091279.1:0-16598 GCA_036984385.1 Crenuchus spilurus
CACACACACACACACACACACACACACACACGCACACACACACACACACACACACACAATCTTTCTTTATCTGTCTTTCTCAGTCTCTCACTCACCTGCTCATTCCTTCTCTAAATCTCACTCACTCTATCACACACACACACACACACACACACACACACACACACACACAATCTTTCTTTATCTGTCCTTCTCAGTCTCTCACTCACCTGCTCATTCCTTCTCTAAATCTCACTCACTCTCTCTCTCTCTCTCTCCCACACACACACACAATTCCCCTCACTCAGTGATTCGCAATCTCACTCACTCACTGAATCCCTCTCACACACACTGCTTCTCTCTCTCTCTCTCTCTCTCTCTCTCTCTCTCTCTCTCTCTCTCTCTCTCTCAATCACTCAGTCTGTCAATCTCACTCTCCCCTTTTGTTCAGCTCCCTTTCCAAGAACACATGAACTCTCTTGCCCTTTTTGTCCAACTTTTCCTCTATTATGCACCTTCTAATAGCCAAGTCTTTCTTGTGGAAAGTGTGTGAGTCGTCTCTTTCCAAACACAGTACTGTTGTTTCACTCAGAGTTAACTCAGGAGCTCTTCATCCTAAAGCTGTGAATAAAGGCTGGTATTGTTCTGCTGGAGTGTGTTTCAGGTGGGCAGGTGGCATTAAGCCCTATGCTGGGTCTTCTGCAGCGTGTCTGGACCTGTATAACTGTCTTTCTGATGTTTTTGTCTTTGTCTCTAACCTTTTGCTATGAAGAGTTATGAAACATGTGTGGGGGGGGCAGTGTAGTGGGTTTGAAGCATACGGGTCTGAGTCGGCAGTATGCTCTTCTGTCGCAACTGAGTTTAATGTGTCACTTGGATCTGTTTTACCATTAGCCATTTTAAATGTGGTGGTGGGGGGGGGTGTTGTACACTAGCACAATTCCTGTAGTCTTTACTAATTAATGTTCATGTAAAAAAACATTACTTGTGCTTTAATGGGTGAAACTAGTGAATAATAGCCCATTACAGTCCAGTGTAAAAAAGTGTCACATTATTTAAAACCATTTTGTGTGTTTATGTTCGTAAAAATCCCGTAAATCATTGCAATAATATAATTACATAATACCAACGTATGCTGGACAACGGCCAGGTTCATACAGAGTTTCGCATCCCTGGTCTGTTTTTTGTCATTTATTGTAATATTATTGTTTTTCTGAGTAACACTTGCTACACAAATAAACGACTTTTAAGTCTAATTTTCCCCGATGACTCAAACTTCTTATATATTTAATATATTACATCTAAATTATTATTAAAATACTGTAAGGTACAAAACTGTGAAGTATGGACATGTTTGGAAACGCCAGGTTAGTTATGTTTTAAAAATGAAAATAAGTTAAAATTATAACACACAGGGAACAAACTTTCACTGAGGTAGGCATTCGGACCCCATACTCAGGAGCCAAATGTTGTGATGCCAGCCCCATATGTTTTTTGAAAGTGTAAAGTTAGGGTTAGGGTTAGGGTTAGTAAAGTTTATTTACTAAAGTAACTTTTTGAAACTGAAATACACTACCAGTAAAAAACGATTATTTAAATTTATTTTTGTAATTGAAAACGATTGAGTTTAATGACTCATTGACTCTGAAATGTAAGCATAGGAGATAAATAAGACATCACAGAATTCATTTATAGGCCAAAATGTACATAAACCTTTGACTCATCACAGTAGCACCTTTGTCAGATATAACCGCTGAACACACTCGTGACATTCTTTCTACAATAGACATCAAATATTCTTCAGACAGTTCTTCACAAATCTGCTGCAGAACGTCACATAAATGTTGGCACTTGTAGGTTTGCTTTGCTTTTCACTTCATCCCAAATCAGCTGGATGGGGTTTAAGTCTGGAGACTGTGCTGCCACTCCATGTTTTCAAGCTGACCATCTTGTTGTTTTTTCCTGAGGTAATTCTGGCAGAGCTTGGACTTATGTTTTGGGTCATTATCTTGCTGTGTGATGAACTTCTGACCAACTAGATGAACCAGAAAGGTTCTAAAACTTTCTAAAACTTTTGATTGGTAGTGTAAGATGAGTTAGTGTCACCGGGACATTATATCACAAACTGACGATCATTGACCATGGACCTGGGCTAAGCCTCCAAAGTGTTTACATCCTGAACTTTGTTATTCTTTTCTACAAATTTCAATACACACTTTCTATGCATCTAGTAAATATGACTTAATGATAAAATATGCATCATTTTATCATGTTACACTTACTTTTACAATTTTTATTTAGAAAACCAAAAAAATTACATTTGATCAATGGTGTCAAAACCCTTGTATACAACTGAATATCCATAAGACACACACACACACACAAACACAGACACACACACACACACACACACACACACACACACACACACACACACACACATACCATATGTATATGTATACATACCAAACACCACAGGGGAGTCATAGATCGTCAAGGCTGATCTTTAACTTAACTGGAATTTAAAAAGAAAAAGAAAACAAAAAGATCAGAGAGATATCGGGGTGTATAGAGGGTGGGTGGGAGGGAAGGAATGAAGACTGCAGACATTGACCCCCATCAAATTCATCAGATGTGTTATTTCATGACTTATTTATGGCCTCCCCCATCTTCTTCTTTCTCTACCAGTATGAATGGCTTGTGCTTTAGACTAACAGGTGGACTAAGCTGGTGTTAGTGGCTTTGCAAGTCTCTCTCAACTCTCTGGTACATACTGTTCCTTGACTCTATGTGACCTTCTGAGGACGCACACACACACACACACACACACACACACACACACACACACACACACACACACACACACACACACACACACACACACAAAGTAAGCAGCAATGTGCACACACACATACATTATTTCCCTCACCTTACTCACACATACATCAAGGAATCATCGGTATGTGCTCTTCCTTTGCTAATCTCAAGGGGACGCAGTTTTTACGCTGTGGAATGCATTGATGCTTGGATTCTGTGTGTAGATTAACTATCTGAGGAATTCTAAAGGAATTCCGAAAAAAGCATATGTACAAATGTCACTGAATACTTGTCTAGGACAAGTAAATGACGTAGTTATTAGAGGAAAAGGGGTCAGACTAACATTCAAACTACAGGATATAGAACAGTCATCCAAATCTAACTCTAACTTGAAACAGGAAAGACATATTCCATCCAAATTTTGCCCAAATTCTTACAAAAGTGCAGCCAATATGCAATGAATGACAATTCTTTGCAGCACTTGCAGTAAAAATAAAAAAATTGTGTATCATGTATACTGATTTATATTGCATTAAAGCTAACATACTTCTACAATGGATCACAGTCAATTATTAGTCTGTGCTCAATGCAAACAATCCCTACTACAGTCTCTAGGGGGCAACACGGAGATACCCTGAGGCGAGTATTTCAGTAATCTACATTTAATGTTCACCCCTCCCGAGAATGTTGGGGTAATTAGGGCAGCCAAATTTCAGTGACCACAGAACTAGTTCTTCACATTTTAGTCAACTGAGCACCAGAGCGTGACATGTTCTGAAGTCTAAACAAACAAAGTCAGACAAATGATTTAACACCTTATGCAATGGTAACATGATGTTCTCAAAACTTCAAGCTTATTTCCTGGAAGGAGGACACGTTATAAGATAAACTTTTCATCAGAACTGCTGAAGGGTCTGTTGGTACCTTGAATAATTGTGGTGTGACTCATATGGTTTTCAGTCTCCAAAGTGCTTCTTGTTGATTCTTGTTTATGGTTGATCGAGGACCATGTAATATGCAAATGCAAAGCTTTATGAAATTCTGTCAAAGTACCAAAAGCAGTAAGATATTTTTGATATATCAGTCTTACCATTGTGCAGTCACACTCAGGGACGGATTTTACCAACACGCAAACCATGCAATTGCTTGGGGCCCCGGAGATCAGGGGGCCCCATGCTGGCCAAAAGTGGTTGGCAAAAAAAGACCGTTTTGGTTCTCTGATGAATTTACCGTCCAAAGACAGTGTTAGGCTATATTAAAAAGAGACGTGGTCAGCACTAGGACGCAGCACAAACAGCTACTCAGTCGGACGCCTATTTCTCTTTAGACCGCTCACAGGCTCATGCCTCTGCTCTTGCTAACATGTGATTAGCTGTCACTCCGTCAACATCTGGACTTTCAAACCATCCTTCCATCCATTATCGCACCTGATTAATCCTTATCAGGGTCACGGTTTAGATTTGGCCTGTAGGCCGTGTTCACTTGCTTCTCTCTGTCTGTCTGTCTCTCTGTCTCTCTCTTTCTCTCTCTCTCTCTGTGTCCATGCATGCATGCATATAATTCTGTGTAAATGAGGTAACATTGGTGTTAATGAATTGGAATGAAGTTGATTATCAAGTTGTAACACAGAATTGGGTGATAATTGTATATTACACAATTTTAACAGTTTATTAATATTTAATATTTAATTAATGATTAACATTATATATATATATATATATATATATATATATATATATATATATATATATATATATATATATATAATAATAATAATAATAATAATGTTTTTATAGTTATTATTAGTATATTATTAATATTAACTATAAGCACCCAGCGATGGACTGGCGCCCTGTCCTGGGCTTAGTTGAATAGTGTAATGCCCTGCCCTGCGCCCAGTGAGGGGGTGGGGGACTAACCGCGACCCTAATAAGGATTAAGCGGGTGTGATAATGAATGAATGAATGAATAATATTAACTAGTAATTCCTAATAAAATATGAATAATAATGTGTAAGTAATGTTTAAAATGTATGTATAATAATTAATATTTATTTATTTATATTAATCAATAATAATAATTTAATTTATGTTTAAGCCTGTACCGCACCATAACCATAAAAAATAATCTGTTTGTTCAGGGCCCCCAGACATGACATTGTTTGGGGCCCCAGAACTTCTAAATCTGCCCCTGGTCACACTTCACAGTTCAGCAACACAGGCTGGTGAACACACCATGTCACCAAAAGCCAAGATAACTCAGCATGAAATCTTGATTGTTCTGCTTAACTTCTTTTGCCAACAGGCCTTAGGGCATCCAAACAAATGCACTTCTACACCTATAGCTTAGAACACTGCGCACCAACGCAGTGTTGGCCTTGGCCAATTTCCCTGCAAGAACCTCTGCACAAAGCACGCTCATGAAAATGAAAGTCCCTAAATGGTTACACTCACTAGCCACTTCAATAGGTACAATACACAATAGGTACACACACATAGGTCTACATTCTATTTTATCAGCTCCACTGATCATACAGGTGCACTTGTAGTTCTACAATTACAGACTGTGGTCCATCTGTTTCTCTTTGTACTTTGTTAGCCTTCTTTCACCCTGGACCACAGAACAGGTATAATTAGGTGGTGGATCATTCTCAGCAGATGTAGCTGAGCTGCTGATGTTTTTAACACCTCATTGTCACTGCTGGAGTAAAATTGGTGCATCAAAACTACCCAGCCAACAGCATCCTTTGGGCAGCATCAGGATGACCAAAACAAACTGCAGCAAGAGATGAACTACTGTCCTTGAATTTACATCTACAAGATAGACAAGGTAATAGTGACCCTGAACATTATTAAGCAGATGGGAATATAGATGGATGGATGAAAGCTACACAAGGTAACAGGTAGAGGTGGGTAATCCAGGTCCAGAAAGTAAAAATCCACCCCAGAATTTTGCTCCAACTTCATGTGTGTCTCTTCCACAGCATATCTGCAGCAGAACCAACAAGGCAGCTGAAACAAAATCCTGGGGTGGATTTTTACTTTCTGGACCTGGATTACCCACCTTTAGTAACAAGGTATGTGTATCTAACAGAGTGGACAGTGAGCTAGCATAGTGTTTAAAACCACAGCTCTGCTGTGTCTGATCCTCTCATACCAGCACTGCACACACTAGCACACCACCACCATGTCAGTGTCACTGCAGTGCTGAGAATGATTCATCACCTCAATAATACCTACTGTGTGGTGATCTGGATCATTGAAGAACAGGGTGAAAGGAGGAAGTACACTGAGAAACAGATGGACTACAGTCTTTAATTATAGAACTACAAAGTGCACCTACATATGGCCAGTGAAGCTGTAGATACAAGGTATTTGTATTTTAAGTGGCCAGTGAGTGTATTTTTTCACCTTTTCTAGAGCCTTTAGACTATGTGGAGGTTCTTATAACTTAAAAGTTCTTCACACTCACATAACTCATTTACAAAAATGGTTCTTTAAAGGAGAATGTTATGTTTATGCATACAAAATAGCTTCTCTTAAGGCATAACCTCAACTTAGCTTTGGGCATGGTTATTATTAAGTGTCTCACCCGGCCTTTAAAGGTAATTTGGACAATCCTGTCACACCCATGAAAAACTATATAGGTCCCCTCAACAATCTACAGACACTTCACCCCAAATAACTTCACCACCCACACCCTTCATCCCAACAGAGTAGCTCTTTCATCGTTACGTCTATCATCATCATATCCCACAGCTGCTAAGTGTGTATGACATGTCCATGACAAAGCAGGAATGGAGCTTTACATATGCCATCTGTCATGAAGGGGACAACATTGGGTTTTTTTTTTGTTTGCTGTACTGGAATCCAGTTTCACTCTAACCCTCTGGAGACTGATGAAGTGAAACCTGAAACGCCAACACGGCTGTGGGGTGTTCTTACACACCTTTTACACTGCACAACATCAAATCTGTTCTCTACACTTTCTGTTCCAGACCCCACAGAGAGGTCAGAAGCAGCCATAAGACTTGTATTCAGCACAGAGAGCCAGGGACAGCTTAGATCTCTGAAAGAAACATGAGCGATAAAATATATGAGGTTTGGGGGACTGATATATTACCAACTCCACTATTTAACTATATATTTCTACTCCCTTGAAATATTCCAGCAGACTCTTTTCCAAGAAGGCTTAAGTGTCACCATTCCAAATTGAAAATAAAATGAATGCACACAAGATTTGTAGCTGCCATGTGTGAGCTCTTTGTTTGCATGTGCGTGTGTGTGTGTGTGTTAGTTGGTACAGTGGTGATTGAAAGTTTGTGAACACTTTAGAAATTTTCTATATTTCTGCATAAATATGATCTAAAACATCAGATTTCACATCTAGAAAGTCCTATAGGTAGATAAAGAACCCAGTTAAACAAAAGTGACAAAAATATACTTGCTCATTTATTTATTGAGGAAAATGATCCAATGTGACATCTGTGAGAGGCAAAAGTAAGTCAACCTCTAGGATTAGCAGTTAATTTGAAGGTGAAATTAGAGTATTTTCAATCAATGGGATGACAATCAGGTGTGAGTGGGCACCCTCTTTTTATTTAAAGAACAGGGATCTATCAAAGTCTGCACTTTGTGAAGAAAATGTTTGTGGAAGTGTATCATGGTACTAACAAAGGATATTTTTCTGAAGACCTCAGAAAAAAAGTTGTTGGTGCTCATCAGGCTGGAAAAGGTCACAAAACCATCTCTAAAGAATTTGGACTCCACTAATCCACAGTCAGACAGATTGTGTACAAATGGAGGAAATTCAAGACCATTGTTACCCTCCTCAGAAGTGGTCGGCCAACAAAGATCACTCCAAGAGCAAGGCGTGTAATAGTCAGTGAGGTCACAAAGGACCACAGAGTAACTTCTAAGCAACTGAAGGCCTCTCTCACATTGGCTAATGTCAATGTTCATGAGTCCACCATCAGGAGAACACTGAACAACAATGTTGTGCATGGCAGGGTTGCAAGAAGAAAGCCACTGCTCTCCAAAAAGAACATTGCTGCTCGTCTGTGGTTTGCTAAAGATCATGTGGACAAGCCAGAAGACTATTGGAAGAATGTTTTGTGGACGGATGAGACCAAAATAGAACTTTTTGGTTAAAATGAAAAGCATTATGTTTGGAGAAAGGAAAACACTGCTTTCCAGCTTAAGAACCTTATCCCATCTGTGAAACATGGTGGTGGTAGTATCATGGTTTGGGCCTGTTTTGCTGCATCCTGGCCCAACTTGCCATCATTGATGGAACTGGACCTGGAACTGGAACTCTAAATTCAGTTATTGCTGCAAAGAGGGGTCACACCAGACATTGAAAGTGAAAGTTCACATACTTTTGCCACTCATAATATGTCATATTGGATCATTTTCCTCAATAAATAAATGACAAATTATAATATTTTTGTCTCATGTGTTTAATTTTATTACTTTATCTACTTTTAGGTCTTGTGTGATGTTTTAGGTCATTTTTATGCAGCAATATAGAACATTCTAAAGAGCTCACAAACTTTCATGCACCACTGTATATGTTCTATGAAGAGATCCTGTTATGAAGAGAGCATTTTAATAAGACTCAGGCCCCTGAAAGCCTGAATGCTGCCTTCTTTAATTTATGTAAGTCCAGTGCTGTTCTGATTTTGTAACCTGAATGTTTTACCACACATTCACGTTCTGTGTGAAATCAACTGCCCTCACACAGAGACTAAAGAATTTGAGTTAAGAAAGGGGATTGCAATCTCTCAGTTTATTTATTAATATTTTTCTTTTTACACAACAGAAAAGAGATAGCAGATGATGGAAAATTATGTAACACATTAAAGAGTTTAGACATGAATACGATCAAGCTCAGGTAGAGCAGTTCAAACTCAAGGCCTCAAGAATCAGTGGGGAATTAATAAAAAATATGTTTTTTTATGTCTTCATTTGCACACATATTTGTATTCCTGACATTGCAAAACAGCCCTTATGCAATTTGTTCTTTCTCTCCTGCTGTGGCTAAAGAGGAGGTGTCCTGTACTCAGAAACAGTCTCTTTCACTCTTGTTCCTAGTCACACAGTCATCCCAGGCTCAAGTATGAAGGACATCTTTACTATCACCTGTGGATAGTGAGGCTTCCTTTTTACAAAAAACCCAGCCAATGAGTTAAAAAAATAAACTTTCCTCACCTCTGAACAATGCTTATACATGGGGAGGAATTGATTTGAACAGTTTCTTTTTTTATTGTGTTGCCACAGATGTCTACAAGTCAATGAAGCAGCCCAAGAAAAATAAGACAGAGGTCAAGTGAAGATATTGCAGTGAAGATGTTGCGATATTACAACGCTGGAGAGACTCAACATCACTGGGCTGCCTTATTATATGCCTGGAAGATGTTCAAACAGATCTGAGCACACACATCAAGTTGAAGGCTTTCAATCTGAGATAAAAGTCTTCTATGTCAGTTGTGCCCTCTGTTGGTGGCTCAATGCAAATTGGCTTCTTAGAACAGAAGAAGAAGAGATTCTTAAAATTGTTATTTGTGTACATGATCTCTGTGTTGGATGTTGGTTAGTGGGTGTGACACAAGTAACAAGGTCTTAGACTCAAAAGGTTTGTCAAAAATCACTTTTGTTGAAAACTTATGTTCACCCAAAGGTGGTACCATGGCTACTGACAGGCTTAGAGACAGTCACACAATGTATTTTTAAATTTGAAGGTTGTCGTATGTGCACATCTGAATGATACGTAGGTGTACAAATGCAAAAGATAGTGAAAATTGACAATTTTTTTTAAACCGACATACAGTACCAGTCAAAAGATATTTTGTTTGAAAAAGAAAAAAAGAAAAAGATTTTCTTGGTTCTCAGCATTAAAGTTTTTCAGTTTAAAATGGTACATGTTGGTGATGGTCAAATTGACAAAGATGTGGAAAAGCAAGTCAATTAGCACCAACACCAAACTAAGACTGATGAAAGCCTTGGTCTGGCCAGTAGCTACATATGGATGTGAAGCCTGGACACTGAAGAAAGAGGAAGAAAGACGTATTCAGGCTTTTGAGAACAAGTGCATTAGGAAGTTGCTGAAGATCTCATGGATGAAGATGATGACCACTGAGCAAGTCTATGAGATGCTAGAACTCAAAAGGAGTTACTGATGCACGTTAAATCCCGCAAGTTACGTTACTTCAGTCATGTGATGAGGCAGCACATGAGAGCATTGAAGGAAGTGTTATGACTGGACTTGTGGAGGGAGTCCAAAGACGTGGAAGACCAAGAATAACCTGGATGGATAACATCAAGACATGGACTGGATTATCAGGTGCTAGCCTGCTACAAGCAACCAGAGACAGATGGCATTGGAGGGAAGTGACTCGTCTGTGCAGCCTACCATCGCGAAGCGATGATGGCGTATGACATGATAATGGTACATGTTTTTAACCAAATTTTGATATAATTTTGCATCTACCAAATCGTAACTATAATTAGGTGTGTACCTCAAGCAAACTCTTAGATGTTCCAGTGAAATGTGGACAGTCATACTGCAATTTGTTTGGAAAGGTATAGCATGAACATCTAACTGAACCATCTCCCCATAACCTAACATTATGCTCAGGAGTCATTATTATTATTAAGCACTGTCAAGTTAATTCCAACTCTGATGACAATATGAGTAGCAATAATTAATATCCTGTCTGCTGTCTGGCTCGTCAGGCTTCTTAATGAATTGTTTGTGATTTCTCTGACTATATTTGTTCACCTTGTTGCCAGCTTATCCTCTACCTATTTTAACTTTTACCTCTAACTCTTTTAACAAATGTGACCCCGCCAGGAAAAACCAGGCCAAAGTCACTGGGCAACTTTTTGAGATATTGTGTCAATATCATGTCACTCACATTAGCGATAAAACTTAGCCACTCTGTATTATTTCTATAGATGAAAGATAACAGTCTCAGATATCTATCGGAGTACATACTTTGATCAAAAACAAAACTTAAATTCACAAAAAAGTTGTTTTGAAAAAAACAAATTTTGAAAAAAAAGAATGACTTTGACCTGGTTTTCCCTGGCGGGGAAATATCCATCCATCCAATATCTCACCCACTTAATCATTATCAGTGCCGCAGTCAGTCCCCTCCCCTATCACTGGGCACAGGGCAGGGCATTACACTACCTCAACTAACAACTAACAACGGTTCATGGTTATAGTATATAGAATTGTTTTCTTGAAGAACCATCTCTTTTAAGAGTGTACCTTATTATATTTTTGTTTCTAAATACGCTAACATTGTTTCAAGTAAACTTTTATATATTTCTAAATTTTAAACATAAAATTAGTCATCTTCTCACCTTTTTAGTTTCTCATACGGTCTCAAACTTTATCTTAGTCATGTTACTAGCAAGAAAGACACACATTTAACTCTTATGATTTGACCCACTAAGCCACCCTAAAAGATAGCAAGGATACATCCATAGTTGGATTGTAATAAAATATATGCAACTCTGGAAACATTTGGTACTAATTCATTTGGTCTCAAATTCATTTTGTAATTATTCTTGATAATATCTGGTGCCTTACGTATGCAATGTCAACTGTGGGTAGATAACAATGCAAAGCACATAATTATAACAGAATGTTCTTCTCCGCAGTATCTTTTGCAACATTTTTTGTCTTAAAAAGTTTCCCTTTCCCCCAAAGCCGGTCTTTTGTAGTGATAGAATTCATACAGTGTTGCAGTTTGTTATCCCGGCATGTTCCCCCAGAAATCATCTAGATAAATTACATCAAATCTGCAGAGTAATGCAAACCTGTATCATGGATGTCTCAGTTATTGTATTCTTATGTTTAGAGGTGGGTGGTAAAGCACTAAATTTACTTGGTTACATTTAATTAGTAATTTTTGGGAAAAAAAAATGTGCCTTTGTGATGGCTTAAATGAGTGTAATTTTTACTTTTACTAGAGTACATTTGTGAGGTCAAAATGCACTTTTACACTATTAATCTGTCTTCACCCTGTTACATTTTTGAATATTTTTTAATTCAATATACATACTGTTTTTTCCCTAACACCTTATCCCATCAATAAAAAGTATCAATCTCCAGTCCAGGAAGGCCAGTGTCCAGCAGACAGTTTTCATACTCAAACATATCTGATAAACTTGGCAATCAGTTGTATATGAGCAGGTTTTCAGAAACTACGCCAGACATTGGACCTTCAGGACCAGAGCCTGTGTAAACTGTGATTTCAGTGCATTAGAGCACTGTGATGCTCAAATTGATGACATTGTGGAAGTAGAAGAACACCCCTGATCTTAAACTATGGCAGTGCTTTCTCTACAGGCTAAACAAGCAGTCTCAGTTACAACCTCATTTGTCTTGCGGTGATATGCACTCGGAAATTGTTGTCTGAAGTAACATTAACGCTAGAAATGCCTGTTTGACCTGCTAATACCTAGAAGTGCGGAGAGATGGTCATTTTATATAACTACTATAGGGTAATCTGTGCACAAAGCAACTAGCTGGGCTTAAATCACATTTAGCCAATGTTTCATTGTTTCAATAGCCATAATATTTAGAGGATAGTGCAGTTGTAGGAGATGAACTTTTTCTATTGATGTTGAATGCCAACTATCCATTTAAACAGAATAAGTCACCTTAAGTCAAATCTTTACTCAGATCGGTGAACGGAATATAAAATAATAATAATAATAAATCATTTTAATGTATATTTTACTAAATATATAATGAAATATAATATGTATTAATATATCAGGTAAGATGAAGAACAAAGTATGTACTAGGTAGCCATGGCCTGGTGGTTAGGGATGCGGTCTTATGACCAGAAGGTCACCAGTTTAATCCCCTGACAGATCATGTTGAAGTGCCCTTAAGCAAGGCACCAAACCCTCATCTGCCCACCACTTTGGGCATGTGTTCTCACAGCCCCCCAGTGAGTTCTCTAGGGAGTGTGTCCTTTATTGCATAGATGAGTTAAATGTGCAGGTCTAATTCCTCTGTGCCAATGACTGTGCACTTTCACAAAGAATGACCAACTAATTTAGTTTTCAATTATTCAAAAATATAGAAAGTATTCAATTACCTAATTTCCTCCAAGGGATCAATAAAGTATATCTGTATCTGTATTTAAGAGAAAAATCTTAATCTAGGCTTGGTCTCAGCCACTCCTGGTCTTGGTCTTGACTCAGACTCAGCTACTAAAAGTGTTGGTCTTGACTCGTACTTTATGTGTCGTGGTCTTGGTCTTGACTCAGGCTCTAAAAGTCATTGACTACAACACTACCAATAGTTATATCATGTTCTGCCTTCTGTGCCAGAATAAACATGTGGACCTTTCAGCTCTCTGTGTTGTAAAATGAGAGTGATGACAGAAAATGTTTTTGTTCGCCTTGCATAAGATCCAAGTGAATTTTACTATAGCAGTTTTTTGTGGATCTCATATCTGTAATTATTTATGCTAATTCTTAAAGTCTTAAATCTGTTGTTTTAAGAGAATAGGGATGAATTCTTGTTTAAGTCTGCAAAAGGCTTTTTGGCGTTTTATTTTTATTACAATTAGTTTGAAGGGAAACTATATTTTGAAGTGACAATATTTTTACTTGAGTACACATTTTTGGCTAGTCTACCCAGCACTGCTTATTTCATGGAATTTTCACTTTGCCTTTGTTTTGTGTGCCATTTCCATGGCTATTAGCTTTCCATGACATTACTCCAGTGATTTAGCCTGCTGAGGGAATGGATTGATTAGCTTCCACTGATAAGCTTACTACATCCTGTGTAGTAAAACTGCACCACCATGATTAATGGAGCCATATATTTCTGGCTTGCAGTTGGGAGGGAGGAGGTGAGGGGATATTTCAGTGTGCACACAGGGGATCAGGTAATTAAAGACTGTACATCGTCTTGACTGTCCTGACCTGAGTCAAAGGGCAAATGTAGTTCACACTACAGAATTAAAATCATATCTATGGCCCATACTCAAGAGCATTATGCAGTAATTCTAGATTTTGGGCCTTGTTCAAACCAACAAGTCAATTTCAGACCTCAATATATTATATAGTGTTTTATGAAATGTAATATAAGCATTGCAAAGATTTATTATTGTATATATTTTAGGATGTAGTTCAATGGAATATAAGGTGCTGGTGATTTGACTGAGTAAACTTTGGTAGCCTATTATCCTATTATCTACATGAGCTCAATTACTTGTATACTACAAGAAGAATAGTGTCAGATGAAGGGACTTAGAGCTTCAGTCACGGTAAACGAATAATCTGATCTGAATGAGAAGGCCTTGGCAGCACACGAATGACCACTTCTTACATAAGCAATGAGATTATAACACTTCCTTCAGCTGATTAGAGCAATGGATTGAGGTCTTGTGTGGTGTTGCAGTGGTCAGTGGTCCAAGGAATGAGAACTGGTGAACTGGCTGCAGTGTCATGGATACTCATTAGGTGCAAAAACTAGCCTTTCAGGGCCAATCCCACATAACTGCTGAAAAATTAATGCTGGCTATGATAGAAAGGTGCACAACTTGTTTTGTAGCCACATACTGGTCAGAGTACTCATGTCCACAGCCGAAAGCACCCAGAGTGGGCACATGAGCATTACAACTGAATGGAACAATGGCAGAAGGTGGTTTGATCTGATAAATCATGTTTTCTTTTACAACACGTGAACAGCTGTGTATGTGTCACTTACCAGATGACGTGATGGCCAGGATGTTCTATGGGAAGAAGCTGGAGGAGGCAGTGTGAAGCTACGTGTCATATGGGTGTTACTTTGATACATACTTCCAAAGAGATTACGGTACTGAGTTGGCCTCCAAATTTCCCAGATCTCAATTTCATTCACATTTGTGGAATGTGCTGAACAAACCAGTCCAATCTGCAGTGGTTCCAACTTACAACATATAGGATCTGATTGCTAAATTATGTATATACACACTCATATCAGAATATTTTGACTACCCCTGGTTTGGAATTTACTTGGCCTGGGATGTGACAGTTGGCATGGAACTGGATTCGCTAAACATATAAATAAGCAAGCACACCAGTCAGTTGTAGCAAAGGACAAAATGATCATGTGCAAGCAATTCGATTTGACTGATGTCTAAAAGGGCATGGTAATAGGGTACCGGGCAAAGGGTAGTAGTATCTCAGAGAATTAACTTTGTAGGCTGCCATAGTGAAGGTGTACCAAGAAATGGCTTCTTGTACATTGAGTGGCATAACAATGTTGCCCCATGAACCATTTATGCCAAAGGAGAATGAATAATGGTACAGAGTTATATTAGGTAGGTGGTCATAATATTTAAATATGACTGTGTAACCAACAAAAAGCTTCACTGAATGGCGCAAACAAGTAAACTATGAGGTCAGTAAAGGAAGTGCCATCAAGGAAGGAAGTGACTCTACAACCACAAGCTGCAACTTTGGAAGCAGCCATATGTAAATTCTGTTCAAAGGGGCAGAAAGGTTTTGGAGTGGCCTGGAGCTCATATGGAGATGAGAAACATGTGAGCTTTGGCAGCCTCATGAAAAAGAGCTGAGAACATGTCAGAAAGGCCAATACCAGAGAGGATGGATCAACTGTTGGAGCTTAGAACGTCAGCATGTGTGTGGTGAGGAGGTAAAATATAGGGTAGTGAGTGAGGCTACATCTATACTGGCTTAGGTTCAGAGCATGTTCATGAATTTGCACAGGCAGCACACTTACAGAGATTGCAGTATTGAAGTATTGAAGGATGAGGTACAACCTTCATCTTTTTGATAAATAATTGTACAAATTACAAACAGCTTCTACATTCCTGCAATAATATGTTTAGAGCAGGATTTATTTTAAGGTAATATGTTAAAGTTTGCAAAATGAATGCAAACAAATCCATCCATCCATTATCTTCTGCTTAATCCTGGACAGGGAGTCCCCTACCCCTTCACTGGGTGCAGGGCAGGGCATTACACGATCATAGCTAAACCCAGGACAGAGCGCAAACAAATCAGAGCTTTTGAATATATAAAAATACAGGTATTAAAATAAGTGACTAATGAAGGTTGGCACGGTGGCTTGGTGGTCAGCATGCTTGACTCTCAGTGTTGAGGTCTTGGGTTTGAGTCCCCATCTGGGTAGAGTTTCTATGCTCTCCCCATGTCTGTGAGGATTTCCTCCAGGGTCTCCGGTTTCCTCCCACAGTCCAAAAACATGGAGGTCAGGTGGATTGGGTACTCTAAATTGTGTGTGTGTGTGCACCCAGTGATGGATTGGCGCCCTGTCCTGGGCTTAGTTGAATAGTTTAATGCCCTGCCCTTTGCCCACTGAGGGGGTAGGGGACTAACCATGACCTTGATAAGGATTAAGTGGGTGGGATAATGGATGGATGGATGGATGACTAATGCAAAGAGACTTGCATACACGTAAAAACATATATTTTATGGAATTGACACCTGTAGTACGTTTTTGGTAAAAAAGCTGCAACTTCTTTGATTTTACATGAGAAAAAAAGGTTCAGTATTGACTTTTTGACATTGGAAGAAATTTGTGGAGAAAGTATTCCATTAAATTGGAATACTCTGGTTAAACACTGTTTTTGATGTGCTGTGTATTTTAACCTCTCACTGTGAGGTTAAGATGCTTCAAAAAATATAACCATACTGATTCTATGAACAATTTAAATACAAACCGGATTCCAAAAAAGTTGGGACACTAAACAAATTATGAATAAAAACTGAATGCAATGATGTGGAGATGGCAAATGTCAATAT
>BRDA01091281.1:0-17074 GCA_036984385.1 Crenuchus spilurus
GTACATTATGTCCTCGGGCGAAGACTTTGTCGACATCCACTGTAAGCAACTCTAATTTAATAAAGCATCTCACAACGACCCACACAGCTACAAAGGTAGTGGCTAGAAGCACCGACACCACAGATCATAGAAAGCTGTCCACTAGCAAAGGACTCGGGGCAAAGTCCGCCAAGCAGCAAAGGATTGATTTTTGAGGAATAAAACTATAGAGGTTTTGTTGTTAAGTTTACTTCTGTTGTGAACAAACCAGTTGAATTTGATAGATGTAAATGCAATTTATATAGTGTAACTGTTTACTTGTGCTTTTTTTTTTTTTTTACACAGATTTGGTATTTTAAAGGATTTTATCCTGCACTGGTCTGCAATATGTTTTATGTGCAATAAATATCAAAAGCTACTCATTTCAACTGACTGTGAAAACTGCTTTTTAAAAAAATCCTTATTCTTTGACATATAACTTTTTTTAACTGTAATGCAAATAGTTACTTTCCCTGGTAACGCGTTTCTTTTATTATAGAGTAATTCAGTTACTAACTAAGTTACTTTTTTGAACAAGTAGTGAGTAACTATAACTAATTACTTTTTTAAAGTAACGTTCCCAACACTGCCCACCACTAGTGTGTTTGTGTTTCATTGCACAGATGGGTCAAATGTGGAGATCACATTTTCCCACTGTGGGACTAATAAGGGATTATAAAAAATTGTAAAATAGTTTGTATTGTGTATGTCACCACAATTGTCTCCTTTGTTTTGTTTCACAGTCCTGTTGCTCCTCCTCAGCTGAGATGTGACAGTGTCCTGCTGGACTGCTTTTACATGAGGCACAATTCAGAGCAACTAATCAGAACACATGGTTAATTAGATAAGTAGGTAGATAACTATAAAATTTACAAACCGTATATAAAATGATACAAACTTGCATACAATACATGTGTAAAGTGTAGTTATAGTGAATATGATCAGTATCACCCAGCACTGTGTGGAACTGTTGACTGACTGTGTTTTCCAGAGATGCAGTGCATTCAGAGGAGGATGTCAGCAAATGAAATTGCATGCTTTCTCCTTCTGTCTCTGGCTCAAATTATAAGTCAATTTGTTACCTTTGTCAATCCCTGAGGACCGCTGAACATGTCGCATCAGATGTAATTGCTCTGGACACAGAAAATTCCCCTGTAGCTAGGATACAAATGCATCCTAACTGTCCCCATCTCTTTCTCCTTTCTGTGTCTCATTCTGCTGCCACCTTGCATAAAGGATGAGAAAAAGCACGTGCCTGGCTGTGCTAGGCTAAGTGGACGCCATCTTGGCTCTGTTTTTGACAGGTTACAAGTTTTACATAACAAGGAATTCGCAGCAGGCTCCTGGTAGTCGGAGCTGATGGGATGAGATAAGAAGTAATGAGAAAACACCCCCACTGCTCTCCCACCATCACTGAGAGTTTCCTGTGGCCTAGACCGAGAGCATGTGTGTGGAGGGGTCTGCAGGAAGGGAAGGCAGGTACTGGAGGTTCTTGTCAGTCCACAGGAGCCCATGTCGCCAGTGAGGTGCCTTTCTGCGCTTTTTAATTAAACATGGAGGAAATTGAACAGAGCTGGGGGCCCGATGCCCTTAACAAATCCCTATAAGGTCACCCTCACTCTCCCTAAAACCCCGCCAGAAGCTGAGTTTTTGTTCTTCTAGAGTTCATGCAATGGTTTAGCTTTTATCAGCTCACATTACGCCAAGCTCAGCAGTGGAATTGGTTTATTTTTTATCAAAAGTGCAAAAACGACAACAATAAAAAAGGCCAAATAAAGACATGAGTGAGGGGAAAGCCTCAAAGAGAACGAGGCTTCCTTCTGTTAGCTTTTGTCTATGCTGTTACCATGCATGCAAAGTCTGTGGCACACTGTTAGAAAGGGCATATGATAGACATAAACACATGCTCATGCCAGGCAGATCTCTTGAAAGCTTCATTCCTGGGAAGTTTGGGCAAGACCCGAGATGTATTTACAGAAGTAGTGAAACATCTTTATTTTTTAAGGAGTGCTTCCTTGTATAATGGGGTGCCACTTTAATTCAGAACACCTGCATAGACGCTGTGCAAGTATGTGGTTGTTACTGTTTCGGTACAGTGCAGTGAAACTGAGCTAAACAATAAAGCTAAAGCAAAAACCAGCCAGGATATTATTTCATTATTATATGATCTCGTTTTCATTATAACTCACCGAAACAAGCAAAGAAAGTGCAGATTCTAAACTTTCAAGTAATACCATATTTTATTGTATATTTTATTGTAATTTGAAATTGTGTGTACAGCCTTGTGCCAAGTTTTTAACATTATGTACCAAATTAATGCTTCTGTATACAGAATGTAAACATATCCTTACATAATTAACTTAGTAATTAAATAGATAGTTACATCTGAGTAGCATAGCAAAATAAAAGATTAATCTCTGCATCCAAAGGTTAAAGTAAATGGTAGATTCGAATAGAGACCATCTTCTACCCAATTGTGTGACCGTTGTAAGAAAAACTCAAATAAAAGCACATTTCTGACACCTACCCAATATGTTATAAATGACCAAGAAGTGAATAAAATGGAATCCCCCTTCAAATGGGCAGTGTCCCTCCGCTGGAAGGCTGCAGAAGATGAGCAGCATTGGCAAGGGGAGCACGCTGCTCTGGAAAATAAAACTGTCCAGAAACCTGCCATAAACCATCTATAGACGGCTACTACCTCACAGTGAATGGGAAGCAAGGGTGTGTGTAGTGGGGGCTGCCAGAAGCCAGCCAATGATTTATAGCCATTGTGGAGGTCAGCAACAAGTCAGCTGTTAGTATTTTGACCAGGTGGTGGGGGGCAAAAAGGGCATTCCCTGTCTAGAAAAGGCCTGGAATTGAGTGGTGTGTGTGTGTGTGTTTAATTTAGCCACCGCGCTTTCTTTACTCACAAGGATGCTTGGACTCCAGCTTGGGATCGGGCTGTTCTGTGCTTAGTCCGGTGTGGTTCCACGCTCCATGTATGTGTCTGGCAATTATCACGTTTTTCCTCTAATGTGTCCACAGCATGCCACTCTCATAAACTAGAGGTCCGCTAGCAAGATTGATAATGAAGGACTGGCTCATTAACAGAGCCTATTAGCCATGTCCGTGTGTTCAGTCCCAAGAGCAGCGTGGGGGCAAACTGGATGGACATGCTGCAGTATGAAGACTAATTACCTTTGAAGAGCCTGTGTGTGTTCCAGCTCTGGAAGCCTCCAAGAAGCCGTTGGCACGACTTAAGTCGCCGATTGCGCAATTGCATGCCTATTGAATCGTTTGCATGTGTGTAATGACTTGTGCCGAGGTTCTCCCTCTTCCAACTTCCTCTTCGTCTCATCTAGGAGGAAAAGTGTGGTCTAATGTGATTTCACAGTGTTGCACCTGCTCATATACAGCTCCACTTTGAAATGTACTTGGAGAGAGAGGAAGGTGTACCATGCTCTAAGTACCACAAGAGTTGATGACACGAGCACTGTGTTCTAAGAACACAAAACAGCTTCATTTAATGAGTAGACTGTGAAAGTCTTCAAATATATAACACAATTCTGTGGATGCCATATCTCATTGGATATATCTCACTATGTCATCACAGTATGATGGTTTGGCCTGTCTTGTCAAAGAATATTCTTGATTCTCTTCACCAATAGTGATGATACATGCCGCCAAACTTTGTAACATGCTCAAAATAGCTATTAGCCTCTGTTTCTCTATATCAGAGCATCACATCTCGGTTAAGTCCTCTTGCATTTGTATTTCAAACCTTTGGCCTAGAGCTGAGATCCTAAAACTCTGATGGATGATGGGTGTTGGAAGATCGTGAGAAATGGAGCTTTGTTAGAATGTAGCTGGTGTGTTTTTATAGCAGCATATGGCCTCAAAGCTGTAAATCCTTGGAGCCAAGAACGGACAGGTGGCTCACGCTCTTCTGGCTTCTTCAGGGTCACCATGTTGTTTTAGTGCTGCTCGCTGAGGGTTAACGAACAAAACCGTCCAAGAAGTAGAACAGCGGATGCACTCATGAGCAGCACGGAATTTTTAAGAACTTTTAAGAATATTGAAAACTGACTTTCTTAGTTTAGAATTACACTCGATGTAACACTCCCTATTACCAATGAACAGTAAAGACCGAAGAGCCAATACATCCCTAACACCTGAGATGCTAAATCCTGGCCTGAGTTCAGCCAAGTGTACTAAGGGAAGCCCACTGATCAATTCCAAATCAATGAGTCCAGTTGGACAAGCTTTCTCATTTAAAACCCACTTGATAGTCTTTGTCTTGTTTTCACCCTTAATGTTAATGTTCATTCTGATAAAAAAAGCTCTCATCTTAAAGAGAGAAGCTTCCCAGACACATGATCCAGTTTGATTAAACATGCAGGCCTTCTTAAGATTCCATGTTCTTCACTCTGCTAATCTAGATGTGCAGTGTGGGTGTGTTGACGGCAGCTCTAGGTTCATAGCAGGAGCTAAGCTTAGGCTTTGAGACGTGTGTGTGAAAGATATATTGTAGTTCTTTTGAAGTTAATGGTGTCGGACCAGGATCTAAGGGAAATTACAGTACATCCAGCAGAATCATATACTTCTTTAGGTTTTACTTCAGAAGAGTATTCTGGATTGGTGAAACACTCAAATGTAGGTCACTGTAAGTCACAGAAACCAGTTTTCAGGTAATGCCAACAAACATTAATAGCCTATACTGTTTACTATGGTGTGCTCGCTTGCATAAGAATGCATTTTTTACTCTCTTGTTGGGTCACTGAAAGAAATGCATGACAACAATGAAGCCACTTCACTGAAGACGCAAACACTCATTCCCAAGTCAAGAGCCTGCCACTTTGCTTTTGTAGTGAGAGGACCTTCACATGTGAAGATGCACTCCCTCCCATCAGGTAATTTACGAGACACTCATGACTGTCATTACCTTGATGTCGTGGTGCCATCCACCATGCCACGTGCTGATAATGAATGCGTTTTAGAGTCCTCACACCTCTCTGACACACTTGACTCCATTTAATAAATGATGGCCCATATTTTCCCATTCATTATAATGTCATTAAGACATATTAATTCCTCCTGCTGCTTTAACCTTTCGCTTGAGCTACAGCAGGGGCCCTTCGCATTGGGGCCCCTCGCATTCACATTGTCTGCAGGCAAACTGTTCATGCAGAAGGTATACAGTAATGAGCGTTTGACCACACTGAGCTATGGGCACTGAGAATGTGGGTTTCGGTTAATAGGCATATTCTTTGTTATATGCACACTGAAGTTTCACTGAAGCTTCCCTGATACAGCTGTAGGCTACCATGTGGCTAGCAAGGAGATGTAGAGGAGAGAACTGCTTTAAAGAAACAGTTAATTTATCACCATTTATGTATTTAGGAGCTCTAGTGCTACTATGGGTGCGATACCACCAGTCCATTCATCTCCTGACTGTGATAAATGTCTTTTTAGGATTCTGTAGGTGATCCCCCTGACACCAAGAGGTCTAACCTACATACCCCATGCTGATCTCAACACTACCTTACCATAATGAGCACAAGACTTCCTGGGGAGAGAGGATAATGCTTAACCCTTAAGTCCTTCTTCTTTGTCGGAATGTAGAAAATGCTTAATAAATGCACTTTATGGATTAACCCACAATTTTGCTATGCACAGGGCCCATCGTAATCACTTTAGCCCTGGTCGGCTTCTCCCTTTTTGCTTCTCATATGTGGAGGTGAACTGCCTTGTCCTTGCGGCTTCACACACAGCAAGATACCAGCCATCTTCTCCATAGTCCTCATCCTCGAAAACGCTTTCTTTCATAACCTTGTACAAAGCTGAGCTTCGTAATGAATTACATGTGTTGTAAAAGGCGAGGCAGTATGAAACGGGGCCTGTTTCAAAAGCCCAGGCTGTTCGTTTCCCTAAAAGATGACCGAATCCAATTTAATGCAAGCTGAATGAGCGCTGTCGGGCTCATGTATCAACTTTCCTCTCAATGCCAGCTCCCACAAGAGAGTCGCAGCTTGGGGAGCAGAGTTGCTGCAGCTTCTCCCTAATGCGCTGGCAGGAATTTGCATCCCCAATGTGCCCTCGATAGAAACCCTATCCCTCTCTGTTCTTTGGATGGCTGAAAGGTACAGCCTATCCTCTCCTTCACTCACTGGTACGGGCTGTTCTTACAACGGATGCTGTCAGTCCAGCTTATAGCACACTCATTCTCTTCTATTCCTCCCTCTCCTTGACTTTTCATTCTCCTCTTTAAGTCATAATAATCAGCATTGCTTGTGCTGCTGTAAATGCACTCTAAGCTGCAGTCATCACCATTTATTGATGAATGGATTGATGTTTCGACATGCACAGCCTGTTTATGACTACACTTTAAAGTGGCTGTAAGTCGGCTACATTTTAATAGCATTTGCAGGCTTTGAACAGTCTTTTTGGTACAGTACTGATAATACTGTAATGGGAACTTACTCATGTTGTTTGGAATTTGCAGAAAGCAGGGATTGTCAAACGACTGCCCAAACAATTAAAAATGATGCTTTCGAATATAATTACCCTTCATCCATCTAAACAAAAGTTCTAGATGTCAACATACTTCCCCTTCAGGAGCATTCCAACATCTGTTTTCTTGGTCTAAATTTGGCTGCTTCTAGAAAACCATTAGTTTTGGTGGAATCCCACACATCTCATAATCACAGAAGCCAATCTGTTTCTGGGGCTGTGCCTGGGTTATTTACAAATAGTCCCATATGTCAGGCCTTTTGTGTGACTCATGACAGAACTGGAAATCTTGTCCATATTTCTCAGTTTCTCTGATGTCTGCTTGTAATTCTACTTAAGCTCACCAGCAGCTGCCACTCAGCCAGGCTCACCTAGATCCACAGATAAGCAGGATTTTTATTTCTCTCAGATACCAGACGTCACCAGCATTTAGCACAGAAACTGCTCTGTAGCTCATTTTTTCCCACCAGGACATGGTGTGTTTTTGAGCTCTAAGTGCATTATGTATTATTCAAACGTAATGTGTTGCCATAAATAATGATCAATAGAAATTTTGGTCTAAGAATCTGTTCTTGGCAGGTACCTAGTAAGTCCTGCTATTCCTGCATTTATCAACAAATGTTGTTTGGAGGAACTGCTAATTAGACAGTTGCCATTATTTACATTTTCTTGCTTCCTGAGTCTCTACATTCTTATAAATAAAGGCTCATAAATGTTCTAAGAAAGACCTTTAATTGGTGCAGAAATTTACACAATGTAGGGGTCGTGTAAACTTTCAAAAAGTTACTTCAAGGCTGCACATTTCATTTACAAAAATTGTATTTTAACCTATTAACAATTTACGATATGTCGGATCTGCTCAAATCTTGTTTTGCAGTATTGACTTGAAACATGTTTGTTTTTTGTAAAATAATCATTTGAAATTTGTAGAAAATATATTTTATGCTTGGAATATAATACATTTACTGCTGAACACAGGAAAATGTAGCGCTTTTACACATTTTGTCCCAGAAGTCATTTTTTTCAGGCTGCACAGCACTGAAGGGACTTTATTAAGGTTCATCTTGCAACTCGGATTTGTCATGAGCTCACCCTTCACCATGGACTAACTGAGTGCTCAGTTCTATTTGTTTGTGATTTCAGAAAAGTATTGCAATCAAAAATACTTTTACTGCTATTTAATTTTTTTTTTTATTTAATTTTTTTTAATTTAATTTAAATTTAAAATACTATTTAAAATTTAATACTAAATTTTAAATACTTATTCTTAAAAGATAAGGTCCATCGTTTATTTAAGTCAGATCTCTAATTTGTAGCTCAAAATAAGCAGATACATTTCAGCCTCTTTCTGCATGTATCTTACAAAATTAGACAACAACTCTGTAGATGTAATGAATAGATGTTGGACACACTGGCACGATCATGCTATTTTAGAGGTTGAACTCTTTCTGCAGGTTCCCCTAGTGGCCAGTCTGCCAGGGGAATGGAAATGAAGTGGATTGGACATGTTCACGCCTCATATTGTAAAATAAGTCGGCATAGAATCAACTCTTTTTGTGCTACCATGGTTTCTATCACTTTATAAAAGATGAATGAAGCTTTATTCAAGGATTTTTCTCTGCTAACTTTTGTAAACTCATTTAGAGCACAGCCTGTATTGGTAAGCCGTTATTTGTTATTATTCATGTGTTCAGGATGACAGTTTTTACATATTATTATTGATTATTACATATCAAGCAAAGGCAAACATCAATGAGACATCTCGTTATTAACTGAGAAATGTAGGGGGTGGCCACACAGGGTTCTGTGGAAACTTTCTTTGAAAGGTTCTTTAGAAAACCAAGTGTGTGTTTTTTTCTATGGCATCACTCCAAAAGCTAGACAGTGTGTGCCAACTCGCATGAATACATGAAGAGAAGGCATAGACCCCTGTACTCACCTCTACCTTCTAATGCTACAATATCAGCCTCCAGTCACTGTCTGCACATGACAAGCTGACGCAGTTGGGTATGCATAGCTAGTTGCCTGCATGAATCACAAAATGCTCATCCTGTGTGTTAGTAAAGCGTGATTCAGGGCCTGTGTCAGAGGACTCCTGACAGTATCACACGACCAATAAAAGCCCACCTGTTTCTCCCCAAATGGTAATCTAATCCAGCCTTCACACAGCCTCGGCAGCGTTCCCCAGGTGTCACATTCTGTCTCGCCTCAACCAGACCCTGGGTGAGGAGGAGTGGGGCATTGTTAACACACATGCCTTACATGCATTGGAACAATTTCACCCTTAGATATAATCCCGCTGATAACTTCTGTTGGAGTTTCTTTAATTGCCTTATGGAACTCTTTCCAAGGATGTCAGGGAAACGTCAAATGATGTGCCATGTTAGGTGGAATTTGAATGTATGGCATCCTTTTGTGTATGAATAGAAAGTAGCTATATACTAGTGCTGGGCGATAAAACAATATCGATTTTTTTCAGGATAAGTGTTCCCTCGATGACGATGATAAGCCGGGACAATAGAATTCGAGTGAACCATTAACATTTGTTTCCATTTCACGTCTAAGCAGCTTGACAGTGAGTTCAGATGTCTAATACTGCTGCTTGTTAGCTCCTCCTCACCAGCGCCGCCAAAATGCTGTGTTGTGTTTAAGACAAGCTGTGATTGGGGGAGAATGTAGTGGGGCCGGGCGAGAGAGCACGAAGTCGCTGTGTGCGCATATGTTTGTATAAGCAGGAGAAGTAGGGGGGCTCAGTGTGTGTGTGTGTGTGTGTGTTCAGCTCGCATGCTAACTTTAGCCGTTAGCTTGTTGGCTCTAGCCTGTAGTTATTTTGGCGTGTGGACAACAGAAATCATTGTAAGTTTCAACAATAAGGTGACGACTGTAAACATCTTTCTCGTCCATCGTTTTAACGCATCCAGAAGGACGCTACAATATTATGTTCTGGCAATAAACATTTTAATATTTTAAACCGTAACATTTCATGTATTTAGTCTGATGTTTTTAGAAAGACGTTGTTTAAAAACTGACAGTGTTAGAAAATTTAATGTCGTGATAATTATCGAGATTGATCAATATAGAAGTAGTAGGAATGGGAAATCACTTTTATGTAGTTTAACTTTTAGTTAAGATGGTTTTTAGCATTATAATGAAAGTCGTGATCATAATAATTTGATATGCATGAATTTTATACATTTTCTATTTCACTTTGGGAATCCACACTTCAGCTGTCAATTGCATTCTTCATAGTGGGCGGGGAAGGGGGTGTTATTTAAAGTCAACACGTACAGGAAATGGGGCCCTTTGTGGATGCCTACATTTGCCTAGTGCTAAAGCCTCAAAGTAATAAAAACAAAACCTTTGTGTATGTGTGTGATCAATAAAAAGTCAATTCTCAGAGCGTAAGTTTGGGACATGTTGTAACATTTGATCACTAGAACTAATTCTGTGTGAAAGTGAAAATGCCTGAGATGTTGAAATGTTTTTGCCCTTTCAAGCAGTCCTACATGTTTGAAATTTTGAGTGAATTTAACACATTCACACAGTGAGTAGCCAATGTAATGTTCCCACTCTTCAGCTCCCGCAAGTCAGGTGTTAAAGGTGTGGCAGTAGTATGGCAATTAAAAACACTGGACTCTCTCTCTCTCTCTCTCTCTTTCTTTTACTCTTTCTCTCTTTCTCTCTCTCTATCTTTCTCTCCTTCTCTCTCTCTCTCTCCTTCTCTCTCTCTCTCTTTCTCTTTCTCTTACTTTTTCTCTTTCTCTCTTTCTCTCTCTCTCTCTCTCTCTTTCTCTCTCTCGTTCTCTCTCTCGTTCTTTCTCTCTTTCTCTTACTTTTTTTTCTCTCTCTCTCTCTCTCTCTCTCTCTCTCTCTCTTTCTCTCTCTCTCTCTCTTTCTCTTTCTCTTACTTTTTCTTTCTCTCTCTCTCTCTCTCTCTCTCTCTCTCTGGGGGTCCCTGTAAACCCCTCCACAGGGAGCAGGTTGATCAATACTAGGAATCAGGCTATTACGCCCTTTTAAAGTGCTACTTGTGCGATCAATATGTTGTTATTTTTCATCTGCTGGCTGTATTTAATACTCTCATTATTATTTTCCTGCTTTGATCAAGGCCCCTCTTCCAGACCCCCTGGTGCTTGATCCGCTCTTCCTCTCACTAGACGTTTTCTTTTGTTTCAACTCTCATTGCACATCTCTCATTTGCACATGCTGCTCGTATACATATGCCTGTGTGCTCTCATAAGCTGTTTGCTTGTGATTAAGGATGAATATATTTGAAGAGGGAAGGTCCTGAAGGATGCTGTGTTGAACACATTTGGTGCCTTGTGTCATCACACGTTTGGGAGGTGGCGTCATGCGGGCTCTGCGAATCCTCAGGCTTCTTTGATTATTTCACTTCTCTTTAAGTTTGTGTGATTTTCATGTACTTTCTTTAAAAAAAAACATGTTTTAAGCTGAAAAGAGTTATTTGGTCTGATGACACATCTGGTTTCCTAAAGAGCCTTTCTTTGGATTGATATTTAAATCATGTTTTGTAAATGAAATGTGTGAAGAACCTGCAACATAATGTAAAGACTCTGTCAGTTTATTTTACTGAGATGATCTTTCCAAGCCAAAATCCATTTAGGAACCTTTGTTGTGAAGAGTGTAGCACCGCACTCTTCACACGGGTTGTGATTTCACGTTAAGGCTAAGCATTTTTCCTTCCGCTATAATGGATTCTATTTCACCACAACAAGGATGACCTTCATATAGATTAAAATAGCAAAGGGCAAGCATCAGTAATGTGGTTTTGAGAAGAAAAAAAAAACGAGAGGGGTTCCATATTGTTTTCCTCTTTTTTTGGAGATGCACAGAATGAGTAATTACAATGCATTTATGGCTTTGCAGTAAAGACGCGAGAGATGGGGGCTTAATATATGAGATCAGGGCCGTGTCGTCCTTTAATCTTTATGGGAAATCTTCGCAAGATCAAACACGCATTAACTCAACCATAATAAAGCAGTAGATGTAGACAGGGGCCATATGAATCAGGTGAAAGAGCCTGAGTGGGTTCTGGGCGCATGCTGTGTTCAAAATGTATTGGAGGAATTAGAGGTAATACTCATTTTAATGTAAATGAGGTCTTTATAGCTGTACTCCGATCTAGCCTCACGGTAGGGAAAAGGTTTGTCTCTTAACAGCAGTTTGGCAATGAATCATCTCTAATTAAACAATTTGGCAAGTGGAGGGTGATGCCTGGTGCCCATCCTGGTGGTCTTTTAATGAAGTCAAGAGAGCTGATTGGTGTGAGTGCCGCTGTCGCTAGCACATTGTTGGGGGAGATGAGCCGGAGGTGCCTCCATTTTCATCAGTTAGCTAGCTCCAGGCTGAGCACTCAGTTCATTAATCAGTAGCACATTATGATACGTTCGCCTCTGTTTGCTTTTTAAATGTCTTCATGCATACTTTATACACAAGACCTTCACTTCTGCCCTTCTGCACTCATGGCTGAAAGCCCTTTGCTCTTAGTAGGAGATGAATTTCTCTTGATCAGAGTTGTCATGCGCGTGTTGCACTCATTGTAATGGACTTCAAGCAGAACAGAGAGCGAATGAGAAAAAAAATAAACCCGACACACTGAGCACATGACGTTATCTTGTCGTTCGTGTTCTTACTGCGGGGACTTTAATTCTTCCCCTTGTTTACTTTCTACGTTTATTTGGAGAGCAAGGCTTCAATGTCAGCAGCGGTGTCATCAGGGGCCCTAAACACGCCTGCTATCACACACCAGAGACTTGGACTAGGTTCACCCTCGCCTCATTGGGAAGGGGTATAAATCAGAGGGGACAAGTGACAGAGATTAATGCCGGCCCGGTTCGTGGAATAACATCCCCCTCACCCTAGAACAACATCCTGATAAAAACACCAATGTGACACCCATAGCTTTGTGCAATAATAGAAATGCATTACTCTGGGAAAGTTTACGACTGCGTGATAGGAGCCACTACTTAGATATGGTAGTCATTCTAAACAAATGAATACTTTTATGCACCCTCTTCTTGACTGCTCTATCTGTTGTAGTGACTTGTAAGTCATAGAAGTCCAATGTCAGACAAAACAAGATACATAACTGAATATGCATGATGGGATGGTAGAACAAGGGCATGGCCTTTGAGGTACGTTTTTGGTGCATCCATGCAAATGGGGCCATAGTTAAAAGAACCTTGGACATTTTATATTTAGTGAATTCAGGTACCTTAAGGTCCAACCAGTATTGATAGAGGCAGTCAGCGGCACTCACACAGCTGGATAATAATCTCCATAGAAAAGCATTTCCAACAGAACTAGACCCTCTAGAACAGTCACACTTGAACTTAAGGCCTCCATACCCAATGCCAAGCATCAGCTATAGGGATATCAAGCCCAGCAACATTGAGCTATGGAGCACTGAAACCTACAATGAGTACCTACAGCCAATCATCCAACATCAGTACCTGACCACACTAATGTTCTGAAGATAATCAAAGTCTTACAACAAGGTAAACATCTACAGCCTTCTAAGTGAGACAAACTATTAAAACCTCTATTATACTGTATATGCAGTCATATAAGAGTATTGTTACCACCTAATAGTGAGAATAACTACCCCTGACGTTTTCCTCATTGCTCTTGTGTTCATTATACACGTTAACTGATCCACTGTGGTGTATTGATGGCTCTGTACCACTCAACTGAGTCGTTGTTGCCCTCTGGCATCAAAGGCATGTGTGGCACCAACTGTTAATCTCTTGGGAGGCACTCAATTAACAAGAAGTCCATTCTCGGTACATCTTCACTACAGCGGCTCTAGAAGATTTTGAGAGTTTGGGATGCTACCACCCTTCAGTTGGTACCCGTATTATCATGCCTTTTTTTTTTGTTTTTTTTTGTTTTTTTTTTATTTATTTATTTTTTTACATCAGTCAAGTTTTGCCCATGATGATTGTTTTGCACTCTGCTACAACTGATTCACGTGCTCATGTATTTATACATGCAGCAAACCCTTTCACATGGTATCTATGATGTCCTGGACTGAGTTCATGAGTTATAGCTTAGCAGCATTGTCTGTGAATTTTGACCATAATTAGATGGACATTTCTCAAGACCTGAAAGCTGTTCTTGTAACTTTTACATCATATGAATTGTGTTTAAATGTAATCATTATTCATGATTCCACACCTATATTATTGTAAACTTCCTCTTGGACTGCAGGCATGTAAATAATCTATAGTAGGAACTAACCAGACTAATGTACAGCCTCCATATTGCAGAGTTGATTGTAATGCAGGCATATGACTCGATGTTTCAATATCCTTCATGTATGAATTTAAACAGTGACATTTTTTTCTTTACCACAAAAATAAGGTATTTTTACACTTGCTGATGATCAGAAATGTTACTGCTAAAAAAACAGCTTTTAATTGGTTCAGTTTTTGTAGGGAACCGTACAAGTTGAAAGCCACCACATAAGCTAACAGAAACATTTGTTGTTTCTGCCAATAACCGGCAGAACCAGCCCTTTAACAAACTTTTTTCTTGACAACAAATGCTTCTTTTGTACAGTGAAGAACCCATATGCTATCTAGAATGCAATTTCAAATATGGTGCATCAGTTCATATTCTAAGCTAATCTGCATACAATCAGAAATGGCAGAATAATTCAGATTTAATGGACTATAACTTTAATACCATATTAGCATTCACTCTGACGAGTCGCTGCTTTGTGAGGTCTTCAGAGCACAATGAAGACAAATGAGAAAGTGTGGAGCTCTTATGTTTCTCCCCCTCTCTGATCATGCCAGTACCTGCTGTACTCTGAAGAGGCTTTCATTTAGAAGCATCAGGTTATTGAAAAGTGGGGGGAGAATCTTCACAGAAATAATCAAACCTTGATGAAATAGAGGCATGCGTTAAGCCTGCATGTCCGGCCATTATGGAGTCGACCTCCGCTGCAGTGATGGCCAAGAGGAGATAAAAAAACATAAATCCAGGATTATTAGCATTAGCATTTCAAACGTCTGAACTTTGAAATAAACATGCAAATTGGTCTAAACAGCAGTGAAATGGAGATGACAGGAGTGCTGGAGAGCTTTGTGTTTTATCTGCATTCTGCAAGCCTTTGGTAAATTATATCTGATGGACTTGGACAATGTGTCATTTTACCAAACCTAGTGATTTATTTCATTTGGAAAATGCACTTTAAAGCATCACTATTATAATTAAAGTATGCTGATGTTACTGCAAATGTTTTGCTTTGCAAACTCCTGAATACAACCTACTTAGAGAAATGTTGGTCATTTTGTTCTTATTTTATATCTATAAAATATGAGATGCTGTTTAAATGAAGTTAAAATGTACTACATCTAAGATCATCTTAATGGTGGAAGTATAACCATATTGCCTTTAAAAGAATGCTAAATCATCTGTTCATGGGACTAATAAAGTAAAAGCACAAATTAAACAGCCATAGTAAAGCTATTTAGTATGTCAGGAGAACACCTAATTTTTTATTTTTAATATATATTTATATATTTATATATTTTTTAATTTTCATTATTTGTTTTTAAATTCAGAATTCAAATGAATTCATTTTAAGCAAATTATGTATGCATTCACTGTAAATAGACTAAAATAATGATTAATTACTTATAGTTTAGTAATTAATAAATTATTTGTGCTTTACAGTCCTCCTTTGATGACCATTATATTTAAACTAGGATTTCTAATTGTGTTTTATTTAATACCAAATGTGACCTTTAAAGCTAACTATAAAAGCAAGTCCATACTAAATCCATAATTTCATATTACATCATGGAATTTTGCACTGGATCCTTCCTTAAAAGGAAAGCATCAATTCTGCTATCAAATGCATGGAAAGCCTTTGACTTTGCATGTCCAATCCAAAGGAAGCGGAACAATATCATGTGCATCTAGGAGTCCACATTTGGCTGAACACGGACAAAGAAGTGAAGGACATCTGCCTCGGAAAATCATACCTTTCTATCTAATCTCGCCATCCATCTTTCCATCTAAGCAGTGGCATCGATGGAGGCAGGATTTCATTAAAAAAAACTCTGGAAATTTAATTTCCACTCTTTACTGAGGACACAGCTGATTTAGCTATCCTCATGATCTTGTACATCTTTTTCTTTGCCCTCGGTTTGACTGCTCCCTGTGCCAGGCAGGGTGGGTATAAGGTTTTCATAGGCTGTGAACACTATCATAATATTCTCTTGTTTAAATGTGCTGTAGTGATTTCAGTCCATGTTGGTAGTGGATGACAAAGCCTGGACTGTGCAGTCAGGCCTTTCTCGCTGTTCGTCAGACACTGCACTATCGATGATATTCTAGCGAGCTACTCTCTAATCACATCTTGCCTTGCGAATATCTGATTTGGGCTTGGCAGTTTTGTCTGGGGCACAAAGCTTATCTACTGTTTCTTGGACACTATTGTGCTAAACATGTTTGCGATGCTGCAGATCCGTGTCCCTGGAAGTCATATGATCAACAGCAAACATGCTAACTCTCAGGCGTTTGCCAACAACAAAATAGCTTTCTAGTGAAATGACAACAGGAAGGATGCTTTTTTTCCTAGGCTTGGGCAGAATTAGCATAAAAAGTATGTCTTTGTTGCTACCTGGGCTAGTGATTTGAGGAGTAATTAAGAGAACACCTCAGGTAATGAAGCGCTGATTTGATGAGGGTTGCAAACTGGCTTGATGCCTCATGAAATGCCATTATATCTGCGGATAACGCTATTGTGTGCTTCTCCTCCTTAAGGGACTGAGCTTGTTTTTTCTCTGTTTATCTGCCTATCCTCATTTTTTTCTCTAAAATACTTTTGTGCAGCCTTCTTTCAGAGGCTTTTCTTCTTAGAGATGCCATATATACATTCACAGACCACTTCATACCTTGTATCTACACTCATTGTCCATTTTATGAGCTCCACTGACCATATAGATGCACTTTGTAGTTCTTTGTAGACTGTAGCCCATCTTTTTCTCTGTATACTTTATTATCCTCCTTTCATCATGTTCTTCAGTGATCAGGATCTCAACAGGGCCACCACAGAGCAGGTATTATTTGGGTGATGGATCATTCTCAGTGTGTACAAGTGGATCAAAACTAGAAAAGCTGCTGAATGCTGTTAAACACCTCAGTGTCACTGCTGGAGAGCATCCTCTGACTCCCAATGAAAGACTAGAGGATGACCAACAGAAACTGTGCAGCAGCAGATGAGCTACTATCTCTCACTTTACATCTACAAGGTGGACCAACAATAAAGTATACAAAGAGCTAACATAGAGTTTAAAATCTAAAGAAAGCTCTGCTGTGTCTCTTCAACTCATACCAGCAGAACACACACTGACACACCACCACCACATTAGGGTCACTGCAGTGCTGAGAGTGATCCACCACCCAAATAAATATGTGCTCTCTGAGGATCCTGTTGAGAAAGGAGACTGTACAGGGAAACTGAAGAACTACAGTCTGTAATTGTAGAACTACAAAGTGCACCTGTATAAGCTATATACAGATATAT